>JAODUP010000556.1:105000-165000 GCA_025642065.1 Paralvinella palmiformis
AAGGCGTAAAAGAAGTTCAACGAAATAATCATGATTGGCCATTCTACATCTCAGATCACGGTACGTATAATATGTTAATATCTGACATCTAATTATAGTCATGTACTGTAATCTCGTCATTTCTTAATCTAAACGTAAAAATAGAAATTAATTTTTTTTTATCTGGCTACTCCTTGTCCGTGATAACGGAAGTTCGGCCATTTTTAATCGAAAATAGAAGTTGGCCTTTTATGAATGGAATGCGTCCATCCCATACGTTATCAGATTTAAATAAATTTTCTATATAATTTTGTTTAAAGCAGTAGCCACTCCCCCACTCGATATATTGCACTCAACATATGGTACCACCTCTGAGTTCGTTGTTGTTGTTGTTTTTCCCGATGCAATACTTCTCATTGATTATTTTAATTAAACATGAGCCGGGTGAGCATTGATTATTTAGTACGTCGCATCGGTGCTTGTGGCCAAGGTGACTGATAACAAATATCACGTGACTGTTATTATTAATAGATGTTTATTGCGTCATTTCTTTCTCGAGAACTTTTGAAGGCCACGTTTTAAGGTCAAAAGATCTCCTTCAAAGGCGTTTATTATCTTCATGTTATGTTTTATATCTATGAAAGGACATATGTCTACATACACACATACACACACACACACACACACACACACACACATATATATATATATATATATATATATATATAATTTTATCATTTCAGACATACCATTTCCTCTAATGGGTTGTAGTGATAAGGAAGAAGACAAACACTTTGACTGCTCGTTAATATGAAGATAAGATTAAATTATTCAGAAGGTATCTAATCATTATCTGTTTATTTGTTAAATTATTATTTTATTAATAAATTCATGTTATCAATGAATATTAATGAGCCGTATTGTCTAATAACTGTAATCATTTCGAAGCTTAAGAATTTAAGTAAATGGATCACTTGAAGATCTTGGAATTATAATCTGTGTAAGAAAGATTCACGGGAACGTGTGTTTGTGTGTGTGTGTGTCCATGAGTGTACATTATAATAATATCAGACTAGACTAATGACAAATATAATCCCTACTCTCTCTCTTCTGTTCCAGGATTTGGCTAAAACCCCAGTTCGGGATTCGCAAGATGGAGCCAAAATCCAGAACAATATACAAATGCAACGCTCTCGAACCCTACGCACAATATCACTCGCTCATCCTCCTACCAAAAAAACATCCAGAAGAGATGTTATACACTGATGAAGAACTCTTTTGGGAAATCCCCAGATCCAGACATCGTGGGATTTCCCACCAACACAAGCAATAGTGTCATGATAAAGCCGGAAGCTTCCAGAAAACAGGAAGCGCAATTTTGTGTTCAAAAATGGCATTCTCTAAATTTTGTATTTCACGATGACGAAGCAAAACGGTTGAAGGATTCATTACATCAATGTCAACAATGTGATTTAACTGTTGTTAATTATAGTGTTGTTAATTGAGGTAATTAACACTTCCTACGTGTAGTTATTTTCATGTACAGTTGACCAGCGATTAACAGGTCGTGGTTAGTAGAACCTGGATATATTTAATTAGTTCTTCGATTTAGTTCTTCAGTTCCTTCGTATGACTATTCTCTCCCTTTTGCATAGCTATTTTCTCCCTTTTGTTTAACTATTTTCTCCCTTTTGTTTAACTATTTTCTCCCTTTTGTTTAACTATTTTCTCCCTTTTGTTTAACTATTTTCTCCCTTTTGTTTAACTATTTTCTCCCTTTTGTTTAACTATTTTCTCCCTTTTGTTTAACTATTCTCTCCCTTTTGTGCCTATTCAGTCCCATTGCTTGATTAACATTTTTGTTTGTTTGCTATTGAGAATCTTTTTACAGTTAATTGTTTCCTTTCCTCATTAATCTTGTCCTTTATAACTTTATTGTGATTTATTTTGAACGCAGGTCGTTTTTTCTCCTATTTCTTGCTATTCAAGCTCCTATTTACGGATGAGTTTTATTTTACATGTACACGCTTTTAAATATTCAGATATTTATGGGCGAGTGAAGGGGGCAAAAAAAGATTTTTTTGTATTGTTATTAAAATCAATTATTGTATTAATATTATAATTATTATTATTATTATTTTACGAAGCTGTTCACGTGGCACTAGTAATAAATATTGTGTTCATATATGTCGGTTGTATGTGTCTACATCAATACCAGTGATTGTACAGAGATAAAAAAAAGGTCCCAGATAAAACAGTATAAAACTATTTATATTTCATGTTTTTGATGAGTCGTCCAAATGATATTTTTACAGCAGTCACCAGCTAACACACATGCACACTACACATACACACACACACACACACAATGAGAGAGGGGGGGACGCACACACAGAGGGAGATAGAGAGAGAGATGCAAAATATATACAAACAAATATAAATAATATTTGTGGACTTATAGGCACATGACTGAGGGTTTAAGATTAGTCCGTGATCTACGTTTGCATTATTATGAAACGAAGACACACGTCCCTACTCTTGAATCTAAACAAGAAACTCTGTGTGTTGTTACTTAACGACACATAAACAAATAAACAGTCCTAGGTGACCTGAATAATTAAATACCTCCAGTTAAGTGAACCGTGAAGTGAACGACAAGATAACTCTGAACGTGTCTTCTTGTTTATCAAAGAGAATCGGAAGATAAATAGAACGTGTTTTAATGATAAACACGAGTATGAGTGAGTGAGTGAGTGAGTGAGTGAGTGAGTGAGTAAGTCAGTCAGTCAGTCAGTTTATAGTTTCCTTGCCTTCAACAATGGTTCCGCTTGAGACACACGATTGAGAAACGTCTGGTTTGGGAAATCAACTATTCGGTCCCAAACCGTTTGCGGTTTGCTGAAACACCCCCGAGATATGATGAGCACCGGCATTTGATCTGATGGCCTAGAGATATACAGCGTCACGCCCAACGGACTGCACCGACGGTAGCTCGACAACAGCCAGTTATAATATGAGACGAGCTAAACTTTGACGTCATAGATAAAGAAGCTAAACGGTTGATAGAACATTGATAACTGGGTGAGGCGTTGATAAATTAAACAAAATATGGGTCAGATAATGAGAGAGAAACAGAGTCACGGAACGTGTACTACGTCAGTAGAATATGACGGTATGTCCTCATTATCATGGTTGATTGACCTAGTTACTGATGTGTGAGTAATATCCGAATTAAGACCATCTCGATTTGAGATCTATTTATTTAAATGGGGCAAGGTTTGGGCTCAGTCAGAAGGATGTGTGTGTGTGTGTATATATATATATATATATATATATATATATATATAGCGTGATCTGTGGTCCAACACACTACCGCTAGACCACGGGGGCGTCATATATATATATATATATATATATATATATCGCAACCAAAAAGATACGTATGATTGAGCGTCACAGATCGTCAAGTAATACAGATTATTACAAACAAAACAAGTCAAAATCAATTAATAATAACACCATAATAAGAATATATCATACGGTAATGTGTGGCGACATCTGGTGAATTAATTTGACAACCATCATACGCCATTTTAGAATCTTTCATGAAAAGTTTATTCCCGTTTTACGGTCAGTCTACGACAAAATGAGCAAACAATTAGACAGAATTAAAGATTTTCAGATGTTGGGAGGACTCGTACTCTCATCCTAGAGACGTATGACTAAACGCGCTACCAACTTCGACTACTAATACTTCAACTAAACTTTAACTTAAGAGACATATTCTTAAATGGATATATATATATAAGAGAGAGAGAGAGAGAGAGAGAGATATTATACTCAATGTGTGTGTATTTGTGTGTGCGTGCGCTCATTAAAAAACTTTTTGGCATATAAAAAGATAATTAGATTTGAAGTTCAAACATCACATTCGTTATTCGGGGGGAAGGGGGGGGGGCAATTTCCTTAATCTTTAATGCGAGATGAAATTTTATCTTATCTTATAGTTACATTGATAGATTATCTGAGAATAGCTATTGGGGGGAGGGGGTTGTATTACAGTGTACAGCTCTCTTAAGGCTACGAAGGGCGTCTCCATGGCCTAACTGGTAGCACAGTAGGCCACAGATCTATAGCACCTGGGTTCAAACCGCGGCCGGGCTATGTCAGAAAGGTGTTTCATCTTTCATTTCGCCTCAATACCTTTGGAGGTCGCTCGGCCCATTTAACCTACCTCGTGCACAAAAGTGGCCGTATAACATCAATATCTACATTAACTTAACGCTACGAGTGCGTAACAAGGGCACAGTCGTTATAATACTGCGTTTTAAACCATGTTGTAGGTTCGAGACCGACCCGTGACCGTATTTGTAGGATATGCTTCCCGAGAGAATTGACCCTTAGGTGGTCATACATCTCAGGTACGACAATGGTGGTAGTCATAAACCTAACTTAATCAACTCAACTCATTGTAGTAACCATCATTTCTAATAATCTAAACATTGTTGATGTCATAATGTTATCATTAATTATCTATTATCTGTTCCATCAATCAGTATGTCATAATAAAATATTACCTCTTTAACAACAATATTGACTCAAATCCTCTACAACAAACCTTTGTTGCGCCGTTAGTCAGGTATTTTTGACTCCAGATAAATAATTCCATCCCGATACGGTAACTCACCTAATATAATTATATAGCCGGTCTTCAATATAATTTTCAAATAAATATTACAACATAATTGTTATCCAGGTGATGTACAGGTGATGTACAGGTGATGTACAGGTGTAGATGACTAATAAACCACATAATAACAAAGATAAAACGTCACCATCAACTCAAGTTTAAGATAGACATTTTAGTTTTTCGTTCGTAATTTTAAAAAAAAACTTTAGCGAGAGAGGGGGGGGAATGGGGCGAGAAAGACAGACATACAGACAGACAGACGCAGGGAGAGGCCGGTGAAAAAAAATGTATTTAGTTTAGTTTCATTTCTAATATTTCCACATCTTCTTTATTCACTTGTCATCGTCTTTGTCGTCGCTGTGTGTATTTGTTTATCACAACAATTTGTTAGTTGACTCAATAGGACTTTAATACTTTCTAATCAGTTATAATTAAGCCGTAGCTGATACGATACGCGCACCCGGCATCGTAAATCTTCCAAGTTTGATCAAACCTGGAACAGAGTTTAATTCACCCCCATGTTCTATAGCCGAATGAGAAAAATTAGTATTTGTCACCAAAAAACACACACACACACAGAGAGAGAGGGGGGGAGACCTATCTTAACACAGGCGCCACAGGCCACCTTACAGCGAAAGGCCTATCGTTTACACGATCATATCTGTGGGAGGACCGCCTTTGTCGTATCACTTGTTTGAAGCTCGCCGGCGAGTACATCGTGTGGCCAATGTACATAATACGGTTAAATCAATGCGGGCGTTGAAGTTACCGCCCACGACACACTTCGCCTCATGTCGACCTGATAAAAGAAATGTAAACAGCTCACTTTAAGAAGTGAATCAAAGCCGTCGATAAACGGTTATATGTTTGCTCGAAATGTTTACACTAGGTGACCCCTGGTGATATTTTATTTGGAGTAAAATTCTTCATAATTCGCTGTCATTGTATCTTTAACTGGAGCAACAAAACCACAAACCAAACTAAAAAGGGGGGGGGGCTGTTACACAAAGACACAATATTGTAACAGTTTTATTATTATTATGTAACAGTAAACTGAAATTTCGTGGTTTTAGCACACATACACACACACACACACACCCATATATATATATATATATATATATATATCAGAGGAGGCCTTTTAACCGATGTATAACAACCGCCAAATTTTAACAAAGCACTCAATGGACTCATACAGGGGGGAGTACCAGACGTTGGCTTCATACAGGGTGTTCAAAAATTGCAAGAAAATATTACAAGGATCATTTTGGCATATATATATATATATATATATATATATATATGCTGTTTAGTATTAAATCAGAAAAGTGTTTTTTTAATACTCGACTTCAGCTACTCATTTGGAAAGACATAATAACTTACATGATCTAGATTATTCTTTGACATTTTTGTTATTCTATCATTTGAAACATTTGTGTTAAATAAATGATGATCTTAGTGGATGATGATTGATGATCTTAGTGGATGATGATTGATGATCTTAGTGGATGATGATTGATGATCTTAGTGGATGATGATTGATGATTTATGGATGCTGATTGATGTTTTACGGCTACTTTTGTGCGCATGGTAAGCTAAATGGACCTAGTGGAAGTATATGTATATATATATATATATATATAGTGATACTCGCGGACGTATTGGGCTAAATGATACACTGTTATTTATAAAAGAATCAAGATTTTAAATGCTTTATCTAGATAATTAAGTGTTATGTTTTATATAGAAACGTTATGATGGAAAACAGCTGCGTTGATATATATATATATATATATATATAAATATAATGGAGTTATAAAACCGTTATGACGGCAAATAATTAATATCAAAACTCTTTACTGGTTTTCATTTTACATTCCAGTAACAAAACAATAAACTAAAAAATGGGTTTGGTATTGAATAACATGATGACTCTTCCAGAAGTTGTATTTAATATTCGTGATTCTCCGTGCAGGTGCCTCATCAAATATTGTCGACACACCCGCGCGCATGCACAGACCACACACACACACTAAATTAATCAAGTTACTGTTTCTAGTACAGAGTCCGGTAATATGCTGGTTTAATGACTTGTTAATAAAAAAAATACTCACATAATAACGTGTATTAAATTATTGTTCCATTCAAAATATAAAGTTATAAGAAATCCTCTGATTTCTAGATTGGATTATATTTTGAGCTGGAGGTAGACATGTCTGTGGGATGACTCAATCTGGTGTTTTATAGATTGGATTATATTTTGAGCTCGAGGTAGACATGTCTGTGGGAGGACTCAATCTGGTGTTTTATAGATTGGATTATATTTTGAGCTTGAGGTAGACATGTCTGTGGGATGACTCAATCTGGTGTTTAACAAATATTTATCCTTTTAATGTGACAATATTTGAGTTACAGTATATCTTAGATATATTACCTCGCAATATGAGGTCATTTGAGAAATGTTTTAACAGAGTACTTCAATCCAAGAAATAGCCATCACAAGGTAACTAAAACTGATCAGATGATTAGTTGAGGTACACAAAAATACCTCACTCAATAAAACAAATCCTATTTAGATAATATCATTTCTCACTTGTACTCACTAAGTATGTGTGTGTGTGTGTGTGTGTGTGTGTGTGTGTTAATGAACAGATTAATTTAACATTAACAGTTCATTTTATATATGAAATTATATCAATATATGTCAACTAATCAAGAAAACATCTACATCCACAACTCATCATAATGGAATTATAGTCTCTAAAACTAAATATTTAGTTTATTTCATATTTTCTAATTAATACAAAGTATCAGTTTCAACTGAATTGGATGGGTACAAGAATATAATTATTAATATTCTGATTGTGTTTGTTTATGATTTCGTAAATAAATGTAACCAACGTTTGAATTTCAAACATTGACTCACATTATCTAAAATATGATAAACTCTTAGATAGAAAGAAACAAAGTTATACACAAAGGAACCTAGTAAACAAACGGCATCTTAACCAACTAATGACGTCATCATTGTTGTTGTTGTTATTTAGCCTCAACTCTAGTCACACATAGAACTCGGGGACAACTTTCTAATTAATTAATGTCACAAATGCAAGTAAGAACCGGAATTGAACCCAGAACTTTGAGATTGCAGCACAGTACTCTAACTGTGTATATATATATATATATATATATATATATCACATGATCATTCATTGAGAGAGTGTCGATATATATATATATCAGTATCAACATAAAAAATTAAGAACTAAATTAAAATAAATTTAAGCTCATGTTTCACATCGGCTAATTTGCTTATTAAAACTATATTGCCAAACAAACTGAACTCGTTACACGTTTTGTGTATCTTTTACCTGTTTCAACATCCCACAGTTTAGATTTTAAATGTGTGTGTGCCATTATTATCAAACACTCAACTCATTCATTAAAATACAATGAAGACTTTTTCTGTTTAAAAAGTAACGTACATGTTGGTTTTGTTGTTCGGGGAGAATCCCCAGTCTGTCGCTTAATCAGCACAGCCTCTATGTTGGAGTGGTTGAGGAACCCCCTCCCCCACCATTCACAGGGAGCAGTACGGAAAGATGGAGCCGAAATACCCTGAGGGTGGTCACCGCCAGAGTGTTTTACGTCCTCAGGGGGTTTTAACGTCCCCTTTATTTTAAATAATTCAGTGGAGACGGCAGCGCCATTTAACGTGGTCATCCACCCACGATGTAGTGAGCCGAGAAATTAATCCCTGGAAAAGTTTTGACCTCTTGCGGGGTTCGAACCTGCGACCGTTGGCACCAAGTGCCGGTTGCTTAACCGCTAGGCCACTGGAGCTCACTAACGTACATGTAAATACAACGTCTCTATTTCTGGCTGGTTTCTTGCCATTCTACAACTTCTAACAGATCTGATCCTCCCATTAGTCAGACTCTACCATGTTTGTTACAATCTGGCTAAATGTCAGATTAATTTAGTAACTGCTTCCTTTTTATCTGTTTTAAAAAATCGCAACAATTGAGGAATGGTACAAAAAATAAGTGTTTGTTTACAGTAAATAACTGTAGATAAACAACTTTATGGAAAATAATAAAGGAGGGACATGCCTAAATAGTAAATATCAGATAAATCAACAGATATTTCATACACCTATCACGTTATATATGGGTGTAACAGTTTGTGTGTGTGTGTGTGTGTGTGTGTGTGTGTGCGTCCAGTTTACACACAAAATGGTTCTATATATTTATAAATGGGAATTGTAATGATAACACTGTGTTATTGTTGTATTTTGTTAACTGAACTCAACAAAATATATATTATTTGATAAGCACACTTTATTCCTATAACATTATGAGTTTATTTAAATAGACATCTTTCAAGATAAGTATATTAAGCTTAGTTGGGTAGAGATTAAACCAATAATTCTGCTCTCACAATCACAGAAAATAAAAAATGCAGATTCCTTTAAAACTTATTCATATTGGTGATTATTAATGACAATAATTAGTTAATTATACATTAACTAAGATAAGCTAACAGATAATATTTGAGCTAATCAATACTTCCATCATCTATCCTCGGTAAGCTGTAAATGATGGACTGGAAGGTGACCTGGAGAATAAAACACAAAATATATTGTTTACAAAATGTTTTATCGAACGGCATAAATAGTGCTCTTAAAATGGGCATTAATCACCCCACCCCCTCCCCAATCCCCACTTCAACCCTCCCCCCTCCTAAACAACAGTCAATGATAACTGATAAAGTTAACAAAGATAAAAACATTAAAAAGTACTCACTGACTACCAAAGGTCGATGAACCAAACTGACCTGAAAGGAAAGTTACATCATCAATTCATATATATATATATATATATATATATATATATATATATAAACAAAGACTATCAGTAGATGATAAACTATATTAGACTATATTAATGTTCTATCTAAGAGGAGATGATTAACTTTATTTCTTTAATCTATCAGGTTTTATATTAATATCTGGAGTTTAGCTCAGGATAACTAAAGACAACATGGAGAAGATAAGAGACATGGGGCTCTCTTGGGGAGAAAGATAGTGATGGCAGAGATGTGGGGCTCTCTTGGGGAGAAAGACAGTGATGGCGGAGATGTGGGGCTCTCTTGGGGAGAAAGACAGTGATGCAGGAGATGTGGGGCTCTCTTGGGGAGAAAGACAGTGATGGCGGAGATGTGGGGCTCTCTTGGGGAGAAAGACAGTGATGGCGGAGATGTGGGGCTCTCTTGGGGAGAAATACAGTGATGCAGGAGATGTGGGGCTCTCTTGGGGAGAAAGACAGTGATGGTGGAGATGTGGGGCTCTCTTGGGGAGAAAGACAGTGATGGCGGAGATGTGGGGCTCTCTTGGGGAGAAAGACAGTGATGGCGGAGATATGGGGCTCTCTTGGGGAGAAAGACAGTGATGGCAGAGATGTGGGGCTCTCTTGGGGAGAAAGACAGTGATGGCGGAGATATGGGGCTCTCTTGGGGAGAAAGACAGTGATGGCAGAGATACAAGATATGGGGCTCTCGTGGGGAGAAAGACAGTGATGGCGGAGATACGAGATATGGGGCTCTTGTGGGGGGCAGTCTCAGATTGCACTGAAGGACTGCACCCGATGGAAAACATTGTTGTAGCCTTATGTCCCACTGGGGACTAAGAGTATTAAGTAAATAAGTAAGTTCACCTATAAACAAGCATAAAGTGCTCTGGGGGGGGGGGACATATAAAATAATACAAGTTGATAAAATTAATCTATTGAGGCCAGTAATATGTCGGCTTGATATTGTTCTTAAAACAGGACACAAAATAAATATCATCTTTATTAATCAATCAATGATGATATGTTTAAATCTTCAAATAATATTATCACTGTTCATTATCACCAACCATCATCCTGTTTTATAATCAAAGTCCGCTGTTATCATAGTACTATTACTAGTATATTAAAAATTGGCTCTCCTCACTATCTCACCAAAGAATCCTTTTTAACAAACATCCTCAGTCAGCAGTATTCAGTGTTATCAATAATTACTGTTCTCACACCGATAAGTCATCAATATTTATTGTTCTCACCCCCCCCCCCAAGTTATCAACACCATTCTTACAATCATAAATCCAGATGTTATCGATCTTTCACTCCGTTCCTATCAAGATGACAACTAATAATATAGTGTACAGTCAACATTTTACACTGCTTTCAAACGAGTCAAACAACGTGGTTGTGATGTTTCAGCAAAATATGAACATTGAGATTAGCTCATCTTTCTCATCTGAGTTAGTTCTCTCGTGGTATCATATTTTTGGAATGTGACACTCTCACATCAAAGTGCCATATCTGATGTTTTCAAGAAATTACATTGCCATAAAAACCACTAGGTGGCGCCATTTAATTATCCACGCATGCGCATAGCCCTGTGATGGCACAAAAATTATTCAAAAATGTTCAAAATCTTTGTATCATTTTCAGACGTCATTGGAAGGCCACACCAGTGGACATAAACTGTAAACACAATCACACTTCCACAAACACAATAAAAACACCATTTATGCAATCAAACAACTAAGATGGAACAATGCTCCGTCAGGTAGACTGATTGGTTTAAGACAACGGGTGTGATGAAGATAAGATAGAATTAAGCCTACAATAAGGTCACCAATAGAATAATTATGTTTTATAATATAGAGCCAAAAATTAAAATGAGGTTTTATTGTCTTCAATCATCTAATAAACCTACAACAAAATTATTAATATTTTGTATTCACTTTTTATAATAGACAAAGTACTAAAATTTTATCCAATAAGAGCAGGCATTAGAACAATGCTCCACAAACCTGCAGGCTCTAGGTTCAAATCCAACTCCTACCCGGGTGGGATTGATTTTCCCAGACAGTCATCACCCAGCCATACATCACACGTGTAAACAATACCGAGGATAAACAACTCAACTCCAGTTATCCGATAAGAAATATTATTATGGAAAAATATATTGTCATAAACCTCAACCTCATCTATGCCATCATTAACTGAAGATAGACTCGACTCGAGTTCGGTTGAGTTGTTCAGCTTTAGCATTGGTCAAATCTGGGACATCTGTTTGAGGGGCAACTCTTGAGGGAAACAAATCCCACAAACCCAGGCATGAGTCAAGATTTGAACCCACAGCCTTGAAGTTTGTAGTGAGGTGTTCTAATCCCTGAGCCATCAGAACACCCACAAATAGAGCTGAATGTTTTCTAGTAATACAATAACAGATCTAGATCAAGACCTAGACAAGTCTACATTACATACCAGATCTAGACTTAGACAAGTACATTATATACCAGACCTAGACCTAGACAAGTCTACATTATGTACCAGACCTAGATAAGTCTACATTATGTACCAAAGCTAGACAAGTCTACATATACACCAGATCTAGACCTAGACAAGTCTACATTACATACCAGACCTAGACCTAGACAAATCTACATTATATACCAGATCTAGACCTAGACAAGTCTACATTATATACCAGACCTAGACCTAGACAAGTCTACATTATATATCAAATCTAGACAAATCTACATTACATACCAGATCCAAACCCAGCAGCAGCAGCTGAGCCATTACCAAACTCTGAGCTCGGTTGTTGTTGTTGTTGTTGTTGTTGTTGTGTTAGGGCTCCAAAACCAGTACCACCTCCACTAGTCTGTGCTAGAGCACCAAATGTTGGACTCGCTGCACTCGCAAAACTAAAACAACAAAAATAACATCACCAACCAAGATAATATAGATTATGAATTAGTCAATAATATAGATATGATTGTGTGTATGTGTGTGTGTGTGTGCATGCATGTGTGTGTGTGTGTGTGTGTGTGTGTGTGTGTGTGTGTGTGTGTGTGTGAATACCACAAGCTATAAGCCGATAATCAAACATACCTAGCAAATCCAGCTGCTTGCTGATTACTAGATGCATCAGCAGCTGTGCCAAATACTGAACCAGCTGTACTGCCAAACACAGGTGGACTGCCAAAGGCTGGTGGACTGCCAAAGGCAGGAGCGCTTCCAAATGCTGGAGCACTGCCAAATCCTTGGCTAGTACCTATCTGGGGAGGGCCACCAAAACTTGGTGAAGCTCCAAATGCTGGAGGCCAGAAAAGAACATTTATATTATATTTAAATGACTGAAGGGATTTCCCAGATACCTCAACTATCTCTCTCTCTCTCAAAGAATGAAGGTTATGAATTACTCATGATTTATACCAAACCAGCACAGCTCATACACTCAACATAATATCAGTCACAGAAATCACTTCAGTGATTGTATTATAATTATTACTTTTCTTTTTGAACAAAATATAAAAAGGACAAATAATCAACAAATTAATCAACATTACTGCACCAATCAACCCAGTAAAAGTCACCAACTTTTGTACCAATTAGAACATCATCTCATTTCTATCCTCATCTAAACTATCATTCTCAGAATTTAGAAATAAGTAAATGCCATTGGAATTTTGCTTCAAAATGTATTTTTCAAAATGAGGCAAATTATATTTCAAATGCTATCTATTCCATATCACTACTGGCAATTTCTGTTTAAATATTATTTATCATTTCATAAAAGCAAAGTCTGTTTCAAATTAGTTATTAATTTAAAAAATAGAAAACAATCTTTACTCCTTTCTGTTATAAACCATATCTGATTTATAATCAAATGAAAGCAGTCCTGATTCCAATAGTTATTTATTAATTAACAAGGAGAAGAAAAAACAAACATCTGTTTTAATTGTTGTATGGTAATTTTTTGATGAATGAAAGTATAGATTCTTACAAATACAATTATTTATATATTACAAATAACAAATAAATAATTATACAAGTTCTGTGTATGCCATTTGTTATAAACGTTTTAGCATTACACATATTTTAAGTTAATCATACATTAACAGAGAGTATTTTCTATTAATGAACAGTAACCCAAAGTAACTGATCATGACAAACCTAATGATACCAAAATAGATCGATCCAGGCCAAATGTGTTGCATTGGTTAGAAACCATTCGGGTTAGAAATACCTATAACACCTACTGTTAATAGGGGATGGCAATTTTTCACCGATGGTAAATACTGGAAATCTTTCAGCAAATTATTTCATATTACACAGAGACTGAGACTAGTATTTCAGCTGAACGATCGTGTCTTTCCAAAGGATTTAACACAATATTTATCAAGATTCAACACAATGATTGAGCTGACCGATTTTTCCAGATGAATGACACAGCTAAGCCTTCATTATTCATGTTGACTCATAGGGGATTTTTTAGCATGGATTTCAATGGATTTTGAAATTAAACTTTTAGCTGAATGTAAATTGATTTTAATGAAGATTTTATAATATTTAATGTAGATATAAATGGCAAATTGCAAGTTTTGGAAATATTATTTTTACTTGTACCTGGGAACTAATAATATATGTATCACCTTTATATTATTAAATAAAAAAAGGTTATTACATTAGAGTATCAACACCCTTGACATTTACATATAGTAAACATTGCACGAATGGCTGATTCAGAAAATAAAGCGGTTCCTTTCAATACACGATATCATGCACAAATACCAATGTTACAGTAATAGGAATAACCCATTGAATTATAATCTATGTGATCATTGATTCACATCATCATGTCAGCTAGCAAAGGTTCTACCAAACAATTATTTTGAACTAGACAGGCCGGACCATGACAGTCATGGAAATCACACTGAATGCTACTTCGTTTAATGGCATATACCTATTGGATTAATTACATGCCATTCCTATTAAATGCAAAATTATGATCTGGAGATCATATACCCTTAATGGACTATAAATAAATATAGCTGATAAATAACCTATATACAGCTTTTCAGTAAGACATTTATCAGTGACTAAACGCATAAATCGTCATGCAACACAGTCATTCTGAGACTTTTAACTCGAGATCGTAGTGTGAAATTCATCTGCATGGTGGCGCCAGGGGTAATTGAATCGGTCTATTAAAGGCTCATTTAAACCACATTCTAACATCTGTTGCTTTTATTTATAGAACAATTATTGATTTTACAATTTATTATTATACTAAATTATAGTTACTTTTATTATTAATGATTCTTTTCTGCTAATTTATTTTTATTAGATTTCAACATCTCTGTACTGAGTCAATAGATTTTATCTTTGTTTTGTTTTTTTCTCCAATTCATATGATCAAATATAATTAACTACATATTGATAGATTCCATCTACAATAATCTGTTTGAAAGGTATTTTTTTTAGTTTCTATCACAGCTCTTAACTTTTGTTGCTGCTCTTGTTGTTGTTGTTGCAAAAAGTTTCTAAACATACATTATGTCAATGTAGTATTATATACAATATTTGTATCGTTAGCAGCAGTATAACAAAAAAAGGGCAGATTATTTTACATCACGAGTCGTTATTTACGAGATGGACTTCTGTTACCATTACAACAACACAAAATGTTTTTAAAAAACACAAAAACCTCATCACTGACCAGATTTGTCGGGTGACTGAAAGCCACCAAATCCTGTACTCGCTATACTGTTACTATTGACACTAAATGATCCAGACACACTGACCGATGTCTTCACTGACCCAAAACCACTCGGACCACTGCCACCAAACAAAGCTGTATTGTATTGATACATAAATCAAGAATCAACACCATGTATGATGAATTACGATTAAGCTGGAAAAATACTATAATTTAAAATAGCACAACTACATTTGAATTAACTTTTTTATGGATAAATAAATTAATTTGTAATAATTGTCATCTTTCAATTACAATCAATTACAAGTCACTTAAACCAGCATGACATTTGTATGTCAATCAACTAGAAAAAGACTGTTAAGGCTAAAAGTAAATAAATCCCTCATACTTAGTATCAAACTTCACATATATAAACAAACCAAATAGTAAGTCATATATCTATGTCAGTCACAATGTATTATATCAAATATTTATATAACAATAATATGTAATTGCTGCAAGTTAATTTTTTATTATACAAGTGAAAATTATGTTAGGTAAATAAATGGAATGTTTTTTCTGGCACAGGATTTATGTGTGTGTGTGTGTGTGTGTGTGTGTATGTGTGTGTGTATGTGTGTGTGTATGAAATGCTAATTATGACAATCAACTTACAGTTATCCTGGGATTGACTGCCAAATACAGATGTACTGCCAAACACATTCTTGTTGACATTCTCAGCACTCGGCTTTCCACCGAGACCAAAAAATCCACCACCATTACTTCCAAACAGACTTCCTGAGCCTGCTGGTGCTGGCGCTGCTGGTGTTGTTGTGGTTGTGACTGGTGCTGCACTCTGACCAAATGTACCAGAACTAAAGAAAAAAGCCTGGAATCAGGAAGTGACATTCTCCACATCCAGTTTCATATATCAACAGCCATTCAAACATTCCAGCAGATGTGTGAGTGTGATGCACATGTGTAAAACAATCTTGACCATCATCATCATCATCATCATGTGTAAACCAATATAAGTGCCTGACCATATGAAATGCATTACTTTACATTTACAATTTCAGTGTGCATACCCATGTATAAATTACTTTATATATATCATTAATATGATATATAATACAATGCAAATGTTAAAAGGAAACAGCCATGAATTATATATATATATATAAACACACATACATATACACACACACACACACACACACCCCATATATATATATATATATATATATATATACATATACACAAGTTAAATAAAAATTGTCTGAAGTCATTACAGCTGAACAAACTCCAGTTTGGTTTGAGTTACATCAGTAAAGAATGTATATTTCTACTTGGATTAACCATTTTAAACATACGACATACTGGGGAATAGGAGGGGGGGGGTCAAAACATGAACATTAACAGAAACTCCACACCCAGATTTTATAACAAATGAATCAAGGATTGAAGAAGATAACTGATGACAGGAGTTAAGGATTTGGTCTACACAAAATAAATAAAGTGGGTTTCAATGTCTGACTTAAATGACCTCATGGTATTGCCGCGTCTGAATTAATCGGAATCGCGTTCCAAATTCCACTTATCTAAACAATTACTGCAAAACTGACAGAATAATAGTCTTTTAAGTGGGCACCATTTGTAAAAGAGATTGATTTTAACTCGCTTGTTCGTGTTCTCAAAACTTAAACAAATTATTTGTCATCCGTAGGATATTAACAAATTACTGACCTCGTATTGGCGAGACAAAATACTGAACTGCTTCCAAACGTTGATGTAGCATCTGATGGTTTGTTACCAAACAAACTGTAAATTAATGACATCACATTAAGACAGAATTGCTACATTTAGTTTCATCAACAGTATTTTATAGTAACAAGAGATGTCAAAATTCTATCACAATGAGATAAAAATGTAAATAATTTTATTTTTGAGAGCCAGAACTAGTCATGAAAAACTGGAAAGAAAATTATAACGAAAACCATAAATCTATAAATCAATTAGAAATAAATGTGTTTAAGTTTAGTTAGTGAGTTATTTAGTCTTAGCATTGGTCACAACTCACTCTATGAATAAATCACAGAAACACAGCTATGACCTGGATCTGAACTCACAACATGGAGATTTGCAGCACAGTAAGCAATGTGCTATCATAATACCTTTATATAATATAATACCAAGAGAAACACCGTGCACACACACACACACACACATACATACACACCTGACATTCTGATTTTGGCCAAACACTGATGGACTACCAAAACCAGATTGTTGACCAAATCCCCCAAAAGAGGAGCCACCAGTGGAGCTCGTGTTAGTCACAGTTCCAAATCCATTACCAGTACTAGACGTCTGACCAAAACCTGATGGAGTACTTGAAGTAACTGTTGTGGTAGCTGTTTGTTGAAACACAGAGGGCTCTACTGCGGCAGGTTGGCCAAATATTGAAGTGGTACTTAAATTAATAGCTGTTGGTGGCTGACCAAATGTTGGTGTTGTACTTGAAGTAACTGCTGCTGTCATGGGTTGACCAAATATTGAAGTGGTACTTGGATTAGTAGCTGTTGGTGGCTGACCAAATGTTGATGGTGTACTTAAAGTAACTGCTGCTGTCATTGGCTGACCAAATATTGAAGTGGTACTTGGATTAGTAGCTGTTGGTGGCTGACCAAATGTTGATGTTGTACTTGAAGTAACTGCTGCTGTCATTGGCTGACCAAATATTGAAGTGGTACTTGGATTAGTAGCTGTTGGTGGCTGACCAAATGTTGATGTTGTAGTTGAAGTAACTGCTGTTGTCATGGGTTGACCAAATATTGAAGTGGTACTTGGATTAGTAGCCGTTAGTGGCTGACCAAATGTTGATGGTGTACTTGAAGTAACTGCTGCTGTCAGTGGCTGACCAAATATTGAAGTGGTACTTGGATTAGTAGCTGTTGGTGGCTGACCAAATGTTGACTGAGTACTTGATGTAGCAGGTGTTGTGACTGATTTGCCAAACATTGTACTGACAACTGGCTGTCCAGCTACAGTGGTAGTTACAGCAGGGGCCATAACAGCTGCTACGGATAACTGCCCAATTGCAGATGAAGCAGCTGACTCTGACTCTGCTGTGAGTTCTGACTTGGTGGTGGTCATATGACTGGATCCTATTGAAGATGACACCACTTCGGAAGAGGAGGTAACTGAACTCACTTCTTCAGTCACTTCAACAGACTGGTCATGTGTTGTAGTAGTCACTTCAACAGACTGGTCATGTGTTGTAGTAATTACAAAGTTTTCCTTTACACAGTCATCCTTTTCTGTAGATACAAAGGCATCGAGCTCCGAGGTACTCTTTAATGTTGGAACATATGCAGCTGGTTCCAACTGCTCAAAGACAGACGCTGGTGTTGAACTGAAAGGTACATCTCCACCTTTGGACTGCATAACCATTTCACTGCCAGGATCAATCACTGGTGAAACATGATCAGAACCTGTTGATGAGTCCAGTTCATCATTCTGTCCAGCCACAGCAGCAGACTTTTCAATTGACACAGTTGTCACATCCGAGAGAGTCAGTGGTGAAGACTGGCTAACAGCGGCTTGCCCAGATATACCATCGTCGGTGTTCCTGGCTGATGGAGGCGTCGATTCAGAGAATGTGTTTTTTCCACTAAGAGCAGACTCGCTGGATGAAGTATGGATGAACTTGAAGTTAACCAATCCAGCCTGTAGTGGTGATCCAGAGCCATCTGGATCAGACATCGGGTGGCCAGTCAAGGTTACCTTATCACTGGCAAATGATCTCGGTTGGATAGTTGTAACACCAGTTTGACCTTCAGATTTCTTCTCCCTAGCTTGTTCCATCCATACATGCGGATCAACTGTAATGTCTTGCTTCTGATTGGCAATAATCACTGGTTCAGCTCCAGACCCCTTCGAGAGAGCTCTATCCTTAGTTTCGCTAATCCCTGCCTTAAATTTAAAGTCAGTGAGCACTTTGTCTTCACCGCCACTTCCAGAAAACCGTGAAGATCCCACGCCAAAGCTGTAATTCGGTGATTTCATCTTCTGGGCAGATTTGCTGAAGTCAAAAGCTGATGTTTGTGTTGGGAGCTGTTTGTTGAAGTTGAATGCCCCAGAAGCTCCACCAAGTGTCTGTGAGGGAAAGGTAAATGTAGACGATCCAGTATGCCTTCTCCCGGGATCTGTTAAAATGGATAAATAATATCAACGATTTTAATAACATATTAGTATATCGGATATTTAACTAGGTACTTCCCCAGTTATATACTGCATTACAACTAACAAGGTCACCGAGGTTTTAGTCTAAATTACTTGTAACTTCAACAAAATATCTCTCTTTATGGGACATTCCTTGACTAATCAACAACAAAACATAATTTATAACTTTTATATTAGGTATATATATGTATCTAATCATAATCTTTATCTGATCAATGATTAAATTCACGATGTACACAACTCTTTTTATTATTATTATTATTAACATTATTATTATTAAAGCATTCTATTTTAGCAAATATTACTGTGATGTTTTAAATTAAATGTTAATAATTATTACTAGTATAATGGTTTTAGTTTTATTATTATTATTACCATTATTATAATAACTCTTGCACAAGATATCTATCAAAGTAATGATGTATCAGATATTTACCACGGTACTAGTATATTTACCATGGTACTGGTATATTTACCACAGTACTAGTATAATTAGCATGGTACTGGTATATTTACCACAGTAATGGTATATTTACCACAGTACTAATATATTTACCATGGTACTGGTATATTTACCACAGTAATGGTATATTTACCACAGTACTAGTATATTTACCACGGTACTGGTATATTTACCACAGTACTGGTATATCACATATTACAATACTAGACTTTCTAACAGAAAGAGTATGATATAGACGATTTAATATATTTAGGCCATCATCTACAAGTTAATGCAAAATAAAACAGATTATCGAAATAATTGCACATGGTTTGATTTTATATTTACCACAGTTGAGTTTTTAGTACGATATTTACTCACGGTAGTTTTACGATATTTACTCAAGTCAGTTGTAGAGTTTTTATATCGATATTTACTCAAGTCGGTTGTAGAGTTTTATATCGATATTTACTCAAGTCGGTTGTAGAGTTTTTATATATCAATATTTACTCAAGTCGGTTGTAGATTTTTTATATCGATATTTACTCAAGTCGGGTTGTAGAGTTTTTATATCGATATTTACTCAAGTCGGTTGTAGAGTTTTATATCGATATTTACTCAAGTCGGGTTGTAGAGTTTTATATCGATATTTACTCAAGTCGGTGTAGTTTTTATATCGATATTTACTCAAGTCGGGTTGTAGAGTTTTATATCGATATTTACTCAAGTCGGGTGTAGTTTTTATATATCGATATTTACTCAAGTCGGGTTGTAGAGTTTTTTATATCGATATTTACTCAAGTCGGTTGTAGAGTTTTTTTATATCGATATTTACTCAAGTCGGTTGTAGAGTTTTTATATATCGATATTTACTCAAGTCGGTTGTAGAGTTTTTTTATCGATATTTACTCAAGTCGGTTGTAGAGTTTTTATATATCGATATTTACTCTAGTCATCGGTTGTAGGGTTTTTATATCGATATTTACTCAAGTTGGTTGTGATGTTTTCCGCTTCTGATGAGTAACTTGGTGGACTGATATCTTCAACTTCTGTAAGTAAACAAAAACAATGATGAGACTAACATAGATAAACACAATCACTATCTAACAGAGTATATGTGTGCTAACACACACACACACAGACAGACACACACACACACACACACACACACACACACTAAAAATAGCCAATATTAGAAAGAACCAATACAAATACAGACTGAAAAACAACTTCTTTTCCAAACACCCAGTTAAGAATTATTATCAGAAGTAGTCAGTTAGTGAATAGTTAACACCCAATACATTATGTTTACATTTAGGTTAAACAGAGTCCATCTTGTTTGTGTTTAAGAGAAAATTGGAAAAATACTCTCTGACTGTGGTATATAATGTCAAAGCTGAGTGTCACATATCTCGGAGTACTTTCAGTTGATGTTATAGCGGCTAAAGTCATTTCCGAAAGCTATAAAAAGTGGTCTTTTTGGTACAGAAACACAAGATGAAAGGGAGATAACAAGTATCACAAAATAACATCATCAGATGCGTGTTAAATTTAATGCTCCACCTAAAAGCATGTTGGATGTAATGAATTTGAGTTGGTAGATCTGCTCCCTGTGTCATACAGAGTAGAATACCTTATATTAGGACACACGTATAACATCATCAATGGTAGGGCACCCAAACAGAACGAGGTTCATGTCAAGTACAAGGTCGAGTGATTTATGTTGCAAAATCCCTTGAGTATATAGTAGTGGCACTATAGTGGGAGGAGTTTTTCATCCAGGCAGGCAACTGATGAGGTTTTCTCCACCGAACATGTCATATATTCTAAATTTATTTAGAATTAGTCTCCGTGTGGAAGCTATAAATTACAGACCATATGCCTCTCTCTCATTTGAAGTTGCCAGCCACGTTAAAAACTGCCATTTTGGCCATTATATATATATATATTATTATAATTATTATTCTGTGATAATCAGTTTGTATTTGTTATTTGATTGATAAATTTATTACTTATTTATTAAAACTTAGTTGATGTATATTATTAGCTATATTTTACATATTTAGGAATTTTGTTATCTACAAATGTTTTAATATTTTATTACTAAAATATATTTACATATATTTCTGTAGGTTGTGCGACATCTTTTTTTCACGCCAGAAATAAGTTTACGATAATGTGTTTTCATGTGTTATCCAAGGTGATTTTTTTTATGTTGTTTGTTAGTTGTTTATCGTGTATATTATTTTACCAAATAATTTTAAAGGTCACATATTAATTATCTGATCAACCCCAGAACACAATACACATGCCTAGACCTAGACTAGCCTCAGAACACAATACACATACCTAGACCTAGACCAGCCTCAGAACAGAATACACATATCCAGACCAGTCCCAGAACACAATACACATGCCTAGACCTAGACTAGCCTCAGAACACAATACACGTGCCTAGACCTAGACCAGCCTCAGAACAGAATACACATACCCAGACCAGCCCCAGAACAAAATACACATGCCTAGACCTAGACGAGCCTCAGAACACAATACACATACCCAGACCAAGCTCAGAACACAATACACATACCCAGACCAGCCCCAGAACACAATACACATGCCTAGACCTAGACCAACCTCAGAACACAATACACATACCCAGACCAACCTCAGAACACAATACACATACCCAGACTAACACCTCTTTCACCATCAGCTCTGAACAGATTCTTCTCCGAATAGCTACCATCTTCATCATCATTAATGAGTGCTGAAGCAAGAGCGCCGCCTATTGGTAGCTGGCCAGCACTGACATTCATCAGACTGGCCAGAGTCTGCTGTTGTAGCTGTGTGCCCCTCAATGACTGAGTGAAGTCGTATCCCATATTTGGTGACTTTGGAGAACCATACTGGACTGAAGAAGCCTGCATCTGACCCTGATACCTGGCAGACCTCAAACCGATGCTGGTCCTCGGTCGTTGAGTGGACCTGGCCCAGAAGTTTTTGGCCTCTGATGCATTCTGCGGCAAATTGATGCACCCTGCTGACAGGTTCTTCAGCTCGGCTCTAGATGGCGACACCTTCTCAGGGCTCGGGTAATCCTTCATGGCCACAATTAGAGAATGCGAGTGGTTCCCTAAATACAATGAACAACACCAATAAGGTATGATACACTATGAATTATGATCAGATAGAAAATAAACCAAAACATAAACTTTGGGCAGATGACTAAAATAGAAAATATTATTACGGTTTTGTCATGGAAAAGTCAACTATATACCGAATGACATATTAAATATTGTCTATATAATTATTATTACACATTTACCTTCGTGTATAAGAAATGACAGATTTCTCTTCTTTAATGGACTACAGTTTTAGTTGACAATTTTTACTAGAAGAACTTCACCACACGATATAACACGTCACTTTAGTATATCGGGAAGTAACATAACACATATAAACTGTTGACCATTTAACACTCACAGCTAATTAAACTAAAACAAATACATAAAGGACAACGTTGTTATGTCGTATGGTAACAAAACACTTGTTTTATTCAAATTGTTCACATTTACTCATAGGAGTGATTCAATTATTGTATTATTTAGTCTTAATGCTAGTCACCTCTGGGACATATGACTAATGAAAAATATCATCACCATCATCAAAATCAGTGTTTAATTTTATAATTATATTATTATTCAATTTTTATAAAGTACAACACTCACATAAATGCTAAAAAATTACCATAAATACAAATTTATCAACATATGAATACATGTTAATATTAATTTTTATATATATATATATATATATATATATATATATATATATATTGTACTATAGGCTGGCTAGATTAACACATGGTTCAATCTAGACTAGAGAGTGTTCAGTGATACCACCCTTCTAAAGTATTGACCATTATACAGGATCTCTTATAGTATATCTTCATCAGTTAGTTGGATCTACTCTGACCTCAATCAGGATCTACTCTGACCTCAATCACGATCAACGCTGTTTTAATTTTTTTATAATCCTGTGAATATTACAAGTTTTGTAGAGTTGTTGTTTAGTTCAGTTAGGCCATTGTTTTTTAAATACTTGTTTTACAAACCCGCCAACCACAGCTGAAACTCACCGCCGGTAAATAAAATTGACTATTATACCTGTGGCTAACCTTGTTTTTTTTCCGTTTCAAATTGTTTATTTCGACATTCCAAATACATCATTTTAATGAAACCAAAAGCATACCGAATGTTGAAAAGGAAGATGCTTGAAGCATTGCTTATACGATGCACCCCCCCCCCTTAACATAACAAAGACAAATTTTAAAATAAAAAGATGTGAAAGTTTGACACAGAATTTTCCCTGGTAGCTACTAACCTAAAATAACTCAATTAATTTAGGGGAGAAGTGGGCAAGTTCTACCACCTTACACTTCAGTGGTGTGATCTTAGAATACACAATACAGCAATCGGCAAGAAGTATCTTTCTACCAGACCCTCAATGTTTGTGACCCAATTCAATGTTGTAAAGGATATATATATATATCCAGAAGATCAATGTTAATTTGCAAATGCAAAAGAAATAATATGGTTTCATACTTGATAACATCAATGATGTTATGGTATTTGATCCAACCTAGGTTTAGTTATTAGTGCGTTCCTTAATCAAACCCACTACTATCTCACCTGATGTGTTGCTACATTTTACTGATGTCACTTTTCGGTTTCTAAGGAAGCTTCTCAGCTTTTTCTGCTTCTCTGGTGATATACATTGCGACGACTGAAGGCTGATGTCTGTCAGTTCAGCAGATTCATCCAAACGACTGATGTTATTGATGGTACTGAAATAAAGAAGAATTCTCTGGATAATGCCAAAGTTATAATGGTTTTAGCTCAAAGAACAATCAACCATTTCTAACAATATCTAAAAAATACTGTCCAAGTACGTGCCAAAAACAAACAAATGAATAAAGAGGAAAATTACAATACAAGATATTTAAGTTGCTTTATTGTACATGTCATCACAAGGTTCGTGGGATCCACATATTGGGCCCTGTCATAGGTCAGATACATCATAAGTAGGAATAGAATTACTGTAATGTACACAATCAAATCTTTCGATGGATCAAGTTAAAACTATGGAAAACTTAAATCTAAAATGTCCTTTTATGGCCATTTTTTCCACAGTGATGGATGAAACACCCTTCGAGGGGATTTGGGCGTTGGTACAAGAGTTCTCTGGAGATGAATACACTACCGGTTCAACGTTAAGATGATGATTATGATGACAGAATAAGGCACAAAGATATCAGTACTCTAATGAAAACCATGAATGAATCGTGGGTGGTAATGTGGCGCCATCAGGTGGGCATAAACAAAAACAAATGTATCTAACAAAGACTATTACTGAGTGTAATTATTTTGTCTTAAAATAGATATGTCCTTATTCAGCATCTTCCATTACACATGTATCTATAGAAACATGAGACAATAAATGACTCACACAGCACAAAGCTGTCTACTCGTGACCCTTTCAAGGTCATCACTATGTGTGACAGTGTCAGTGTTGACAGTAAGAGCAGTAATGTCACAAATTATTATTATGATGATAATTTCCAGTAAGGTTAATGATAATTACATTATCAGTTCTATAAAAATAGTAATAAACATATTTATCATTATTTATTAACGTTACTATAAACATTCCAATAATAAGTATAACAATATAATATAAATATTACACAATATGATTATTAGTTTTTAAAACAATAGTCCTGTTGGTGGGGTAATTACACTGTTGTGTTGTTGTTATTATTATTGTTGTGTATTTATTGAGCATTTTGTTTTTAGTTTATATGTGAATGATTTTGGTGGGATTTGTTTTAGTTATTTGATATTAGAAATTTGACTTGTACTCTGTCATATGACATTAGAGAACCATTAAGACTTGTACTCTGTCATATGAGATTAGAGAACCATTATGACTTGTACTCTGTCATATGAGATTAGAGAACCATTATGACTTGTACTCTGTCATATGAGATTAGAGAACCATTATGACTTGTACTCTGTCATATGAGATTAGAGAACCATTAAGACTTGTACTCTGTCATATGAGATTAGAGAACCATTATGACTTGTATCTGTCATATGAGATTAGAGAACCATTATGACTTGTACTCTGAAGCAGCATCAGTTCTCCTTGGGTGCACATGCAGGTTATCTCTATTTCTGGTATGGTAAGTTTGAATATCAGGATTCATACACATTTTGACATCTCAAATTTCAGGACTTTCCAGGACCTCCCAATGTCAAATTCCAGGACCTTTTTAATGAATTCAAGAACTCTTAATTCACGAAAATATACGTCCATGTGCAATGGGTGGGTGGTGGCGATATTTGACATATTGGAAGAGTGCAACAACTGAATTCCTGTACATTTATGATTAGAAATATAGATATATATGTCCAAATTCTGGGGCTTCCAAGGATCTCTACAAAAATTCCAGGACTTTCCAGATTTTCAAGGACCCAAAGCGAACCCTGAATATTACTGTTAGCAACTGGCATGTGCATAAAATAGCTTGGAACTTCTCCTTTGCTACAAGTAAACATATTTAGCTACCTTAAATGTGTGTGCACGCTCATCATTTAATTTCAGCAGCTTTATTTGTTTAAATAAAACTTCTGTATGATAATTGTAGTTGGCACCTGTCACTACTCAAATATAACATTCTTTTGCTTAAGTGATCTGGGTTGAATAAGGAAGATACGAAGAATTAGCATTCTATTTCTAACCTTCCTTTCATCTACAAACTTATCAAAAAGGTAGTAGCAATGCATTTAAAAAAGCACTTAGAGCACAATGGCACAAATTAAAAAAGCACTTAGAGCACAATGGCACAGAAACTGCCCTCTTAAAAATTATGAGGCTCTTGATGAAAAATTAATGACTGCATTAATTATGTGTGACTTCGATAATCCTACAATGCGAAAATGTTAGCAAATACTTTCAATAGTTCAGTCATGCAAGACACACAAACATGTTGTTAATAATGTTTAATTAACCTGCCCACCCAGAATAATTGCTATATCGTAACCAATTACAATCATCCTTGACCATATACACCGATACATGATGCTTCCATTGCCTGTGGCTATCTAACAGCCAATCATAATCATTCATGGCTAATTATAAACACAAATGTGTGATCTTTCCAATGAGCAGATCACGAGTTAATCTGATAGAATAAGTGACACGAGTATTTCTTTATAATGTCTGTAATTAACAAACATCAAAATGATCAATGGCTTCAATGCCATTCTGTATCATCGTGCATGGTTATTGAACACAACAGGGGCACAATCACTGATTGCAAGTGGGTTATTGAATATTGGTTTAAATATGGAGGTAAAGTTACTATATAATTGTTGAAAATAAATGAATAGACCACAAGTGTCAATGTATGTTACATATTATTTTTGTTACATACAATGGCATGTCTTTACGATCTAAAAATGTCTGACACAGACTACCGTCCTTGAACTAAGCAATAGGATATATGGCGCTATAATAAGTGCTATGTTATGTTATGTTATGTCACGGACTCGACATTCTGACATTCATGTTTATCCAACCTATTATCATGTGACAAACCTTGCTGGATTAATGGATTCTGACTGTATACACACACACACACACGCACACACACACACATATATATATATATATATATATAGTCAATTAACATTGGTGTTGAGTGTGTAATATGAGTAGGCTAATTACTATTACAGTCTAGTCCAGTTACTAAAAACATCTTCTCAAACTGTTGGATCTATAAATTAGTAATATATTTTGTAAACATTTTATTAATGTCACTAGTTAAATACACGTATCAACATAAATTTAACCTATAATCTTATTTACTGGAATAAATTGTTTATGATACATTTTAGCACAGATTTTTTTATCTTTGTGATGGCTGTGTGTTGTTTAATTGTGTAAGGCCTTGTAAAGTTGAAATGAGTCTGTCACCTGTATTGTACATATAATCAGTCAGCTGTTTAAACATGTGCTTAGGCTAAGGCTAGGGTTTTGGTGAGATGTTGGAATTGGAACCCTGCTCTTCATTGCTAATGTCTGATTGGCTGGATTGGTTATCAATGGGCTGGGGTGCTACATCAGATTACCAGTTGTCAGTAACCTCAATCACCAGTTAGATATGCATATCAACATATTCATCAGCTGTCAATGCATCACTAGATAATCTTGTAATAAATTATGACAATGGAAGATCATCTTCAGTGTCTTCTTCTGGAGCTGTATTATTATTATTTGATTCTTCAGATCCTGATCAGTAAATGTGGTTTGGTTCATGTACATCAAATGTATGACGTCTGGTTCATGACAATTTAAAATATTTCCCATTTCCACTGATCAAACTACCAGAATCTGATGTCAGAGTTTCTGTGATTGGTCGAAAAACTTGGAATACAGGCTGAACAGCCAATAAGAGTGCATATTTAAGCATCAAGGATTGATATTTTATTTACAATTAGCTGTCATAAGGTTAATGACAAAGTAACAGTACAAAATATCTGAGTATTCTGAAGGAGTAGACACCGTAGATCACATCGCAAACGATCTGCATATTTATCAACTAATAGCCACTCAATCTTCTCCTGGCAACAACTTGGGCAGAACACAGCATCTCTAAATTCCACAATAAACATAAGACAATCATCATCATCATCATCATCATCATAACGTTACCTGGTCGATGAGTCTAATCTCCTTGTTATGCTTCCTGTGGTGCTCTGATGATTTGTCATTCTACTTGTTCATCTTTGTAAGCATAAAGGAAAATGTTCACTACTTCAGAAGATGTTGCCACTATTAAAATCATTATAATAGGCATTCAGTTTAACTCATGTTGCTTTTAACATTAAGTCACAAGCATAGTTACATAAGCAATTGTTGCATAGCTTTTTTGTGACAAGTCTTTAACTGCAGCTCAAATGATCTCTAGATTGCCAGTATTGATGACAAGCACGATTAGTTAATGCATGGGTTAGTGAAAATAAACAAGGCTTTCAGTTGGCCTACTTGACATAGTATGACAAACCTGGGCATTACACAGATCAAGGTCAAAATAAGTTGATCCAAATCATTTAAATAGAATTTAAAGAGTGTCAGGGGGATTTCCACAACATAATGTTACTGTTGCTACAAATATATATTCAAACAATTCCATTGATATTGTTTGCACTAATCTCAGTTTGAACTAATCTCACTTATCTCTATAAATACGTGGGCATTCATGTCAAATGGATTACTTGCTCCTTTGCTCTATTGTGAATATTGATTTCAGAAACATTAAAACAAATTAACATCGTACAGTGGCATCAAAGTCTCTTGTATATTTTCATTTCAATAACATATCACTAAGTGCATCTGATTTTTACAAAGCAACATGTTTATATTGGTATTATACATGTAACTGAGTGAATATTGATGAAGAATCACATTCATGTTTGTGTTGTATACATTGTAATCATGACTGTAATCATGATTACTTTACAATGTAATTATAATTGAATGAATTCAGAATGAATGTAACTGTAATCATGATATTCTCAAGTAATCGTAATCAATTACTTTGGTACTGTAATCAACTCCAACCCTGTTTAGGAGCCATCATACTGGAGTTCAAAGATGAACTTGATACAAAAACATCAAAGGAGAGAGAATCAATTCATGATAATTCATTTAGACTTTTTGATGCCTAGCATTTTTCCTATTAATATCCATTGTCATGTCACAATCCATTAGTAAACAATGAACATAAATTGAACACACGAGTTTACGCGTGAACTGTTCAATGTGACTGTAATTAGATACAAAATATAACTTCTAAAATAATTGTGTCAGTAGTAATGTTCTATGGACTAGGATATGTCAGTTTGTTGACAACCACGGATGTTTATTTCCCCTATTATTACCCATAATAGTTTGGTTTGTTCATATATATCCAAAAGAAATTCCTTTGCGCGTTCCTTGTGTATAACATGAATAGCCATTGTCAACTATATTCTAGGATTATTTTTCTCAACATTTATGACATAAACAAGCACAGCGCAAAACGAGGTGAATACATGGACACCCTATTTTCGCCCCTTCCCAACATCACCCTGTCTCACTTCGTGGTCCACCCATAACACGGTCAACAGGTCATGGACGCCAACGACCGCGTTATAACGGAGGTCTACATGTCTAAATAATCAGCCAGGATATCAACAACTCATCACCTTTTCTTATCACTTTGATACACTTCCCACTCAGTAGTCAGGCCATCTTCAATGTCTCCTATCTTCCTCACAATATCCTGATATTGTTGATGAATCTCCCTCAACTGACGTGCACTGATAGGGTCTAGTTTTTGGTTACCTACGTATGCCTATATATATATGGAAAGGTTGCGAACAATTGTGTGAGCATATGTCACAGTTAGCTACACTAGCAGTTAAACAACATTCAATAATTAATCAAGGAGTAGATGTTTAATTGATATTTTTTACTATCCATTAAAAGATAACAGATTATAATAACTATCAATACAAATATGTTTTGCAAAAACAGATAATCAAATCACCTCTATTTAAACGAGTTTTCAGAAATTATGAATAAACTTGTTTTTATTCCCCCACACACACACACACACACACACACACCACACACACACACACACACACACAATCACTCACTCACCTTGTGGTTACCAAGATGCAGTTTTTCCTCCCTAAGTTGACACTCAGTTACTATGACAAAGCTATCCACATAAGCTGCTTTCAGCTCACTAATCTCTTCACTGACTTCCTGATGAAAAAACGACGTAAAAACAAGATAAATTTTACTGCAAAATCTTCATCCCATTGTTTGGCTAAACTGACTATAAAATTCCTGAAAGATTGAAAACTGATCTAAAGAGTATCATATCCTTTAGACATAGACCACGTGTCAAATCCACATCATAAATGATTGACCAACAATATTTAATATACAATAAGAAACAATAACACACTTTAAACCAGCAGATCTCTATGATAAAATGGATTTGATGCAAGGGGGGGCACCCTTCTTTATGGCAGTAACCAATCTGGGTTATAAACCCACTAACTGCACTAAAGTAGGCAAAGTTCTTCATCTACCCAGGAAACTGATACGATTTACTATTGAAAAAGTGCCATCTATTTCAAATCTAAATCTATTTAAAATTGGTAATTGTGGGGAAGCAATAAATAGTGAACCTCAGTTAAACCTCCCTCAACAATTAAATATCATAAAAAAAGTGTAATCTACAAATTCTTTGTAGATCACTTAATAGAGATGTAGAGGTTTATAATGAGCTCCCAATCTCAAGTTATAAGCTACGATAATCATGTCTAACAATTTATTCTGACCTCAATAACCTCAATGACCTCAATAAATTCTACTTCATACAATGAAATAATTAATTCAAACAGACGGAAAGATGGCTGCAAGTTAATGACACAATGGCACAATGTTGCCATTCAGTGTCCTAGAACTTTTATTGGGAAAAGAAAGAAAATAGTTTAAATTGTGATCTAAATTACATGATCTCTTACTTTGGTAGCTCTAACAAAACATACCAACTTCTAGCTGAGGACAGATTTCATAATGTTTACTCTAATACTTTCTGATAGGAACACCTGGGGACTGAATTACTAAGATTAATAGCTATTAACTTTAATAGCTATTAATAAAAATTGCTACCTAAATCGTTAAGTAGCTATTTTGAAAACTGCGCTACTAAAGTGCTCCTTATGATTTAAGTAGCTAAAACATATACTTAAATTTCACACAGTTATTTTAGAATTCATGTGAAAAATAGTATTGCCGATTTATGGAAATTGCCACTTCCTGTCAATAGTTCATCTGCTCCAGTGCTTCCGGTAAAGATTTGCTCTTGCTTGAGATTCTTAAATGCTTGACAAATATTGACTTACTACCTAAGTAATGGATCAATTTAAAACTGATGGGATATCTATGTCTAGTACTAGTAACCCTAGTACTAGTACTATGCCTACATCTAGTGTAAGATAGGGCATACAAGTACAAATGACTATAAATGCATAGACCCCTGACCATAGACCCTTCTTGCCCCGGGTGTCTACCAGTCTATGAACATGGCATCGGGCCTTAATGCTATACAAGTTATAGGCTTTATAAGTAGTGCCTAAATATAATTGAATTTACAAAGAATAAATAAATAAAATTAACAAATATACAAACAATTATGAGGTTGCCATTATGGTTGGGACAATTATGCATTGGAAGGGGTTTTTCGGGTAAATCTTTTTTAATTGGACTAGCATTTAATACGGAGACACAAAAGTGGCCTCATTGTGAAATTGACTTAAGAAAGCTGAGAAATATGTGCCTTGTCAAGTGATTATTTGTAAGAAAATACATAAAATTTCAGCATTTAAAATTTTTGTAAATATATAGATGATAATTATAAAATTGTATTAGGTTCATGCCAACATATGATCACAAAATTACCTTGACAGAAATACATGTATTATTAAGTGTTTGAAATATTACAATGAAATTATTTTTAAAAAATCCATTGTACTCAAAACCGCTAAAAACTTTCCTAGATATTTATTTATATACATGTTGTCCTAATATAAATACATATTTTTAGTCTCTGGGATAAGTGTGTGTGACCGCCCACAAACTTTAGAAAAATTGTCACTCTGCAGGGGTGCTAATTCAATGGTGGATTTGTAAGACAGGGCAAGGATTCTGCAGGGTGGGGTGGGTCATAGAAGGGGCAGGGTGGGCAGTAGGTGGACAGGGCTTCTCTGTAACTGTATAGCAAGGCCTCTCTCTCTCCCTCTGTGTGTGTGTGTGTGTGTGTGTGTGTGTGTGTGTGTGTGTGTGTGTGTGTGTGTGTGTGTGTGTGTGTGTGTGTGTGTGTTATAATAAAGGCGTGGGCTCAGGTTTTCGTGATGTTTATAATTCTTACAGAATTATGATCAAACGACTACTACCTAAATAGAAAACAAATTTTATATATTAGTACATATATAACGCAGCTATAACAGGAAATAAAGCATATATATCAGTACATATAATATCTATTATGATAATAATTCTAATACCTCCGACAATAGCAGAAATAATAGTATTTTCACTCAGCCCAAAATAGCACGACTAGTTTCGGTTATAAGAAACCTTTATCAAGTGCATGTGTCTGATCATTATCACTCTTACACAAGACAGAACCTCGACTTTTAGTTCAGCATCGAAGTCGACTTGACAAATAGTTTTCTAAACACTACAATATCATACGCTATAATACACAAAACCAGTTATACTACCAAATATATTCAGTTCCAGATCATGTGCTGCAACATGAGCACCACAGAACCACAAAATAAAATATTATTTGTGCAAATACACATAATCGTCTGGCATGTGTTCCTACACAGATTACGACAAAAAGAAAAATTTACATCAAAGTATGACATACTTGGGTAGTGTCTGTGATGGCTTTAAGAAACTGTTTCATTTCATCTGTGCTTTTTCTTAGGCTTTTGACTTCATTCTTTGACAGGAAGAGTTCAGGAAGCACCGCAGATTCCCGACGCAGTTTGTCAATCTCTTTCTGGAATCTGTTTACCTAGTTAAATATGCATAAGGTCATTAGGTCAATTATTTTTACATATAACAAATACTATATTGGATATAAACCTTGAATTGCAGTAATTTTCTGGTATTTTACTGGTATAAAAGTTGGTCTGTGTGTGTGTGTGTGTGTGTGTGTGTGTGTGTGTGTGTGTGTGTGTGTGTGTGTGTGTGTGTGTGTGTGTGTTTTAGGGTACATAGTAAGAGGCAACAGGCACAGAGCATCAACATATCTAAACATCCTTCGAAACCTACCTCCATAAATCTAAATATAACTATACATACATTAATCTAAAAATAAAATGTTCAATACCTCCACATATTGATAAATGTGTGCGTATACCTAAGCATGTGTCTGGTCTACTCATCAGCCTGTGGGAACCAGCTAATTCGCTTTTCGTACGCGACAAATATGTCACGCCCACAGGAAAGAGGCTACATGCAGGCTACGTACAAAAAGCGGAAGCACGTAAAAACATACCATTTGATACCACAGCTCACAACAAACAACACGTGCATGTGGTTCAATGGTGACTTGCTACATACATATCATAAACTATTTTGACACCACAGTTTACATTCAACAGTAATTTTCTGTGGTCCAAAAGAAACCTGTATATAAAGCATTTCAACACCTCAGATGCTGACCTCAGCTTTATTCTGGGTTTGAATAACTGAATAAGTCCTACCTATATGAACCATGTATCAATACACGTCCGACTGGTCTGGCGTCGAAGTTCTTCTCTAACCTAAGTGAAAATTCAAGCCCTATATATAGCCTCAGCGTGTTAACAAACATTACAGTTTGTTCATAACAAAGAGAATGTACACTAACACAGTATGGACTCACTAAAGCGATTAAACTAAAATAAAAACAAAGTAGCAATACCGCACAATGGATTATTACTGGACTAGAACGAAATATCGTCTCAAACCTGAGTAAATACTATGATTTACTCGAACCTAACAGCTAACCCTCATACGTTTCCGTTCATCACTAGTGAACGTTCATTCACCTAATTTAGCGTCCCTAAGTATATGCAGTTAGGTGTGGTGGGATCTAAATTAAAGCGCCTATCCACTTCATCTATTTGACCCATGGTCGAGAACAGCGGATTTCAGGCAGATTTCCGATACTGCGAATGACACGTCGGGATTATAATAGCTATACATTTAACAAATTTCCTATATCAGTGTAATCTAATTACTCATAATATGGGAAAAAACTCTGTCCGCAGCTTAATACCCATGGAGATGCCTGCCGGAGTAACAAACGACTCCAGGAGTATAAATCCATCAAGCAGCATTGTATGAATTAATAGGTCGTTTCGCCAGACCACATAAGAGGACAACAATATAGATTCTACATTATACATAACAAAGCTAATAAACTCAAACATGTTGTAATAACGACATAACTTTCTTACATTGGTGTAATAAGGAATCTGGATGGAAATAGATAAGATGTCTGGCACGGCAATGTGCGTTTTAGGGTACATAGTAAGAGGCAACAGGCACAGAGCATCAACATATCTAAACATCCTTCGAAACCTACCTCCATAAATCTAAATACAACTATACATACATTAATCTAAAAATAAAATGTTCAATACCTCCACATATTGATAGATGTGTGCATATACCTAAGCATGTGTCTGGTCTACTCATCAGCCTGTGGGTACCAGCTAATTCGCTTTTCCTACGCAACAAAAATGTCACGCCCACAGGTGTGTGTGTGTGTGTGCAAGCGTGTGTGCATGTGTGTGTGTGTCAGACCCCTAATAACACTAGAAAAGGGGCAGGGTGGGAAGAAAGACATGGGCAATGAGGGAGTGGAAGGGCCAAACCAGAGGGTGGTTTTGGGAAGGGGAAGTAAAATTATAATTGCATTACTAAGACTTTTCAAGGACAAGAAATATGCATGTCAGTTTTGATCCTGTATGAATTCGCTTTAAACAATAACTACACAGTCTTTATCAATCTTTTTCTGTGTTATTATACTTATTTGACTGAGGATTAAATTTCAACACATTCATGTGAAAATTCGTCCACAGGTGTAATAAAATGACATTTATACAATAATAACAAAGTAAATTTAATTTCCGAGACCTGACCATCACAGTTTTACTCATTTAGTAAGTATTTTACTGTAACAAGTGAATGAAAATATGCCAATACTGAAGGTATAATCAAGGTATATTTCTGAGGTAAAATGTCACTGTATACTGTAAGTTACAATACCAGGGCACTCATAATCATTAGGTCCTATTCACTTTGAACTAGCCACTAGCCACTGGAGTGTGAAATTTTACTCTCCTCTGTATCAATCTGGCCCACTTGACTGCTGCCTCATATTTAACTGACTCCATGTTCAATTTATTTTGATGTTTACCAATTGGTTCAGTCTTATTTCCAAAGCTGGCATATCAATCTGACTTTGTCAGCTTTAAATGACTGAAGAGTCTTCCAACTTCTCTCTGTGTGTGTGTGTGCATGCATGTGCATGCGGCAGACAGTGAAACAGCAACACTATACATATACGTCAGTTCTTTGATCTATCCAATGTTCTGTCCAGTTGAAGCTTCCCCAGAATCTGTAATGGAGATGTACCTGGCTGCTGTGCCATGTCCAGTTGCCTCAGCCATATATATAAGACACATATACTGGTATGTGCTAAGTGGTAATAAGACACATATACTGGTATGTGGTACCTTTTCTGCCAAAAATATTTGTTATGACAGTGGCTATTCAACGCAACTGACTAATGAAAATACTCAACACAAAGATTTGGCGTACCATATTAGACATAAACACCATTTTAAGATCACATGAATAGCGCTCAATAAAGGAAAAAGACAATCACTTTAAATTATAAAATATGCATAATATATGTAATTTGCACATCAAGGATACACTGTTTTATATGTATTATGTATGATGTGTGAGCTCATTGTGCAATCTGTGGATTAGAATTCATTATGTACCTGTATTTTGCAATTTAGTGGTATTTATGCACAAAGGGTATTTATAATCATATATCTGTTGTTAGTGAAGATTAAAACTAAAATATTGGCCAATGAGGGTGGGTCTTCTAGATTTTCAAAAGTATCGGCGTGACAACCGCCAATAATCATGGATGAAAGTTGTTTAATGACAATCGGCACAATTTAGGCCAGTGTCCTCCGTTAATCATGGAGAAATGAATATCTATGCGCCTTTGGCACTGGCCCGACTTCATCAACAGACAATGTTCCTAACAATCCTAGAATCGGCACTGGTTTTATGAGCAAGGCGACAATTCAATGGGGGATTTGTGAGGCAGGGCAAGGATTCTGTAGGGCAGGGCGGATCATAGGAGAGGCAGGGCGGGCAGTAAGAGGGGCAGGATGGACAGGGCTCCTCTGTAACTCTATAGCAAGGCCTCTGTGTGTGTGTGTGTGACCAAATGATCAATGATCTCACTTTCACGTTCTCAACCAAAACAATCAATTCTCAGCCTACCTTTCACACACACACATACACAAACAAACATATAGACACACACATACCTCCTGCTGAATGCCTCTCTGTAGCATTTCCTTAGACACATCCTTAGCCGTTTTGATATGTTTCATATCAGACACAAACTGTCCAGGTCTAGAAGTGACATGTGTCCTCGGTCCAGTTGACACGCCAGAGTTAACTAGAGCATCCGCCGACTGGATCTTCCTCATGCCTCCAGACGCCGACTGTAGGAACTTCTGTTGTTGTTGTTGATGTTGTTGTTGCTGCTGCTGCTGTTGTTCAGCACCAGCTGTGTGTGACTGTTGCACTGCAACTGGTTTGCCCGACAGTGCAGCTGGTTGTACAGTTAGAGGCGTTGTGGCGGTCGGCTTGCTGCCTGGGGTACTGATGGCTACAAATCCACTGGTTAATACTAAACACAACAATGAGTACATGAGTAACATGACATATGTTAAGACATTCATCACCAGAAGACGACTTGACTAGATGGTAAACTAAAAAACAATTGAAGAGCCCACTTTCATTTCAAATTTTCAGGCTACTACAAATATGTTCACACAAACTATAAATGATGAAAAATATGAACACGATCAACCAGATATTAATAAATCCAGAAAATGGGTATATTACCAAAAAATGGAGATACTACAGAAAATGGGTATATTACAGAAAATGGGTATATTACAGAAAAATGGGTATATTACAGAAAATGGGTATATTACAAAAAATGGGGATACTACAGAAAATGAATATACTGCAGAAAATGAGTATATTACAGAATATGGGTATACTACAGAAAATGGGGATACTACAGTGGTATTTGACTAATTATTATACAAGAGCCCTGTCTAAATTGTCCATTTAATTCACCAGGTGGGTGTACCACACAATAGTTCATAATCGTGTCATGTTTCAATACACTAATTATTATAGCAAGTACTGACTGTGTATAAAAACAATGTATTGAAAATGGAATAATTATAGATGCAATTTTATGTACACAGGCAGCATCTCAATCAATATTAGTATATTATTGTGAATTCATTAAGGGTAATTATCATCATTTTCACAAACATATAAACGACGTACACTGGGAGAACGCGAAATAAATCTATGTTTTTTTAACGTTGAAAAAATGAAGAGCCCAATAATTATCATTCTATTAGTGGCAGACTTTTAAAACTACTACTGGTGGTGCCATCTTTTGAATACTATTAGTATTAGACAGATGACGCCAGTAATTGTTATTTTAAGTAAACATGGTTCCCACAGCCCAGGAAATATTATTTTCCAGGGCAAAATTAACATTTAAAAATTAAGCAAATAATATTTATTCAATATATGATTGATTATTGATATTTTTTATGGTACAGCCTCCTCATCACCCCTTCTAATTGTCTGATCCACCCACTTGTATTTAAATTTTAACTAACATGGATTATCAACACTATGTACTGGCACTTTTTACTTCTACAATCGGTGATGACAATGATTGATGTTTTATGGCCACTTTTGTGCACATGGTAGGCTAAATGGACCGAGCGACCTCCAAAGGTAATGAAGCAAAGTCACATATGAAACAACCTTCAGATATGTCCACGCCGAGATAGTGACCTGTGGTCCAACACACACTACCGGTAGACTATGGAGGTGCCCTCTTCTCCAATCGAAGTTTTCTTCTACAGGCATAATATTTATTCACAGGCCTTTTGTTCTAAGTGGATTTTTTCCCAGGCAAATATTTCCCAGGACATTTCCAGATTTTGTCAAATTCAATGACATTTCCAGGATATGGAAAATGAATGTTATTTTCCAGATTTTCTTGAAAAAACAGTGTACGTTTTGTACACGATAATGATACTAATTATAGATTGTGCCTAAAGACTCCTTTACAATGACATCACCTCAACCAATCTTGTATATTGCTGTTTTCTGGACAGTTTCCCTAGTATATTGGATCACTCCAAAATTATTTATCACATGCTTTAAAAGAAAGAATTATGATATTCCGAATTCTGCGGCAAACAAAACACAAAACACTTCACAGATAAGCAATTTACATTCATGTGATTTATACTGCTGCAAGTCGGCGTATTTGTACTCAAAAGAAATCAAACTGAGACGATAGTGAGCATTATCAGCTTTTTAACTGTATATCACAAAATACTGCTTCACCTCAACAATTTCTGATGATTATATCGAAAGAACCATTATTCGGATGTAGAATGTATTGGATAAAACCAAAGGAATATGTATAACTGGTTTTGTAGTCATATGGAACATACGGAACATGTTATTAACTGATATATAATACCGACTTCTATGTGGAACAGACCTGGTTTTGGTGAAGAAGAACTACCAGAGCACAGTGAGGCAATACTGAAGTTTGACTGGCTAGAAACCTTTAATAAGCCATCACCTTCCTGACCAGATGCCTTTACACTGGATCCTGCTGGGATCTGTTTACTAACTGGTTTTGGTACTGCAATTGGATTCTGTCCACTGGTGATCCTACTGCTAGCCATGAAGGCAGATGGTCCAGGTGCCGATGTACGCAAGCCAGACTTGGATGAAGCTGCTGTGGTCGATGCTCCAAGCGAAGATGCCGTCACCGAAAATGCTGATGGCGTTGTCGTTCCAAATGCTGGCACCTGGGTTAGTGTATCAAACACAGACTTTGGTGCTGCTGCACTAAAAGCAGAAGCCGGTGCTGCTGTACCAAAGGCAGAGATTGGTGTGGTTGTACCAGAGACTGAGGTCAGTAATGTCACACCAAAGGCTGTTCCTGGGGTGGAGCCAAGAGCAGTCGTAGCAGAGGTGGAGCTAGGTGCAACTACACCAACAGCTGAGGTCTGTTCTGCTTTACCAATATTTGAACCTAGAGTTATTGTACCTGAAGTTGAGCCAAGTGCTGGTGTATCAGTGATGGAGACTGGGGGCGCAGCAATAAAAGCGGAGCCTGGTGCAGCTGTACCGAAGATAGAACTTGATTCCGTTGTTCCAAGGGCAAAATTTGATGCAGCTGTACCAAAACTGGAATTTGGTACGGACATACCAAATGTAGATTGTCCTGCTGAATGAAATAGGTTGATGGCTGTAGATCCTTCTTCTTTTGGTGCAAAAGATAACTTAGAAAGTGCAGCTGGGTCGGCCTTTGATGTAGATGACACGGTAGAGCCTGCTTTGGACAGACTGACACTAGTAATAACATCAGTTTGTGGTTTAACTGGCTTGTTGAGTCCCATCTGTAAGCCGTCATCGGTGGTCGGTTTTCCCAAAGTTGATGACCCAAACACCGATTTGGTCTGAACAATGGCTGGTGTTGATTGGCTGAGGGGTTGTCCGAGGTGAATGGACTGGTTTCCACCATCGAGGCTTGTGCTGCTGCTAGCGCTGTATGTTGAAGCTGCTGGTTTCTCTTGAAAAAGGTTTCTTGACACAGTAGATGGCGTTGAGGTGGTGTGACTGACACTGGGTATCTTGCTATTAACTGGTGTCCCTAGGTTACGCAGAGAACAATAACCAACAGCATTATTCACCAGTTACCAAGACTACTAAAGCATACACAACGAACAGTAACAAACAGTTGTTCTTCAGAGTTCATTTTAAATTTAAAATAAAACTTCCAATAACCTATTTGATAACATGAATATCATTTTTAACATTAAATATTCATAAATGTAGTAGAAACATGACAAGGCAAATGATTCGATAGAAGTGATGACATGAGAAGTCATCTCTGTCCTAAGATCGATCACTTATGACCTAACATATCAGAACTTACCTGCCGATCTGGCCTGCAGGTTACCTGCCAGGGCCTCAGGTTTGATGATCAGTGATGGCACTTCCGGCTTGAGGTTCAGTATATAAAAACACGATAGTAACCCATCGTTTGAGAGCATCAGTAACACAGGGGAGGGGGGGTGGCTCTTGTCATCACCTGAATTAAGACAAACATATGCTGTGAAAACTTCACTGTTTTTTTGGGGGGCGACTTTTCTGGTCATTAAAAGTAACGAAGTGTTGGTTGTTGTTGAGTTGTTTAGCCATAGCACTGATCACACCTGGGATATATATCCATAAAGAACAATTCCCTAAGGAAACAAATCCCACAACCAATGATAACGCAGTGAAATAAAAGATAAATAAATCTCCAGATGCTCGATAGATGTGGCCAACTGCACTAGTCCTCGAACCCATAAACTGCTCTAATTACTACACCATCAGTACAACCTCGATGAATATAGGTGATAAATTTATATTGGGATTATGTCAACCAATTATTCATCTTCACTTCATCTTTTCATGACTAATACAAATATGTTCACAAAAATTATAAATGATGTCAAAATCTGAACATGATCAACCGCATATTAAATAATCCAGTTCAAAGTGCTGGTTACTCAACTATTAATGGTCTGTGGGTGTTGCCACTCTGAAGCCAGACAGACGGTATGCTCCTGAAATCTGATGTCATTTACTACAAGTTGTTTGTGTTGCCCAGTATATAAATATGATGTAAACAGTGGTCAGCCAAACATGTATTTTTAGAAAAAGAGCACCAAGAATATTACAGAACAGTTGGCTCAAATAGTCTCGTATGTTTCTGAAATGGCTAAAGAAAAACATAGAATGAAATATCTTAAAGATGATTTTTTTATAATTTCGTAAGGAGAAGCATCTTCCGAGCTGTCAGATTTATGCAAATGAACCGAAGAAGGCATCAGCTAGTAGTACATGTAGTTAGGCTAAGCAAGTAGGGTCATGAAGATATGTGGATTTAATCAGGATCAAGATGACTTCATAATCCTTATGCCACCCGAGGTCAGAACATACCATACAATCTGGCATTGGAGAAAGCCATAAAGGCTACCCTCCAGTAAATTATTCCCTTATGTTATATATCTATGATATGAGGTAGAGTTCAGGATTTCTTTTGTGGGATTTTTGAATGACTTATATAACCATTACATAAAGTGTAATATAGAAATTAAAAATTCAAATGAAATGTATATAACATGAATAAATCTAGTTGCTGTAAAATTATCATAACACTCCTGATTCTCAAGTATGACACCTCCCTCATATGTCAGGCCATATCTCAACTTGCCTAGTGGTATAGCTTGTTGAGCTGTTCTGTTAACAGCCAGTCCAACTGGATATGTCTCCGAATAGTTAGCCGTTAGCTGGGTTTCGGCTCGGACATTATCTTCCAGACTATACCTCTCCCAATGGGTCTGTAACATAACATTAACATTGATCAGTCAAATTCAGAAGTGAGTAAGTGAGTGAGTAAGTGAGTGAGATGGGTTTAATAACGCATCAGTATAAAAAGGTCATCCCAATTATCCTCTTCTTAGTTGCCTCCGTCTACACAAGTGACAAAATGATGGGTTAATTATAAACCCACAAACTGCAGGGAAATTACTGACAGAAAACTAGATGAGGGACTTTTATTGACCTATTTAACTAAAGGTCAAACTAAATGGACCGAGAAGTCACTGAAAGAAATGATGTAACATAAACAATAAAACATACTATTTGGGCATAAACCAGGAATCAAACTCATATTAAAAGATGAAGACTTAAACTTTAAAGTAAGCAAGTAACATCAATAATCATTTATCAGTATACTGTATCTCAAAAAATACTATTAGTATTATACAAATATGACAACAAAATGTTTGATATAAGGTCCAAGTATTAAAATTTCTCCACAGAGTCTCCTGAATAAAACAAATTCTGGTTAACATGCTGTAAAATCCTACTTACTTTAGACACAGACTTCCTAAAAACACAGAAATGACAAAACGCAGCTGGTATGATGGGAGAGAAGAATGTGATCATACGTCTCCAACTGAATTCAATAAATAGATTTCTGAATAATTTTAAAGTAACCTCTGCCCATTTGAGGAGTTATTAAACAAGGACCTAAAGCCTGTCATGATATATGGAACATCGGACAAAACACAATGATTATTCACTAAACCTACCCTATTATCTGGATTACGTCCAAGTACAGACACTTCAACAGCATTAGCGGATGCCATCAGAATCACATCCCTGGAATAGAAAAGATTATTTGGATAATAAAAGTAAACTTTGACAGTACCATGACTAGATAACAAATAATCTAAAGAGAGCCAATAGTTACCAAGAGAATGTACAATAACTATTAATATCAACTAATTTATGATTAGTAATTCAAATCTTCAAATCATTAGTATTTAAGATATCAATGGTTACATAGATAACATGAGAACCATCCAGTGTGGACCGAGCCACATAAAAATCTACACATGAGTGGACTGAGCCACATAAAAATCTACACGTGAGTGGACTGAGCCACATAAAAATCTACACGTGAGTGGACTGAGCCACAGACAGATATAGACCTGATTGGACTGAGCCACATAAAAATCTACATGTGAGTGGACTGAGCCACAGACAAATCTACAGCTGAGTGGACTGAGCCACATAAAAATCTACACAAGTGGACTGAGCCACATATAGATCTACACCCGAATGGACCGAGACAGACAGATATAGACCTGAGTGGACTGAGCCACATAAAAATCTACATGAGTGGACTGAGCCACAGACAGATCTACAGCTGAGTGGACTGAGCCACATAAAAATCTACACACAAGTGGACTGAGCCGCAGATAGATCTACACCCGAGTCAGACATGGGGTCAATTCCATTTGGTCAATTCCATTACCACCTCAAATGTTTCAATTCTAATTCAATTCCAAAAATTTCAATTCCAGTTCCGACTCTTTTTTTGCTTAATATTTTTTACCATGAGTAGATACTCCGAGTACCTACTTGAAAAACATACTCCGAGTAGTTTATATTCCAAGTAGTATTGTCATGGAAGAAATATTTCTGAATTAAAAAATTAAACAGTAAATTAATTTGTGGATTTAATTTAATTTTGCCTGTTCTATACATTGAATGGGGGTAAATTCCTAAATAGCAACATCTCTATATAGATTACAGGCATGCTATGTGGTTAGCTAAAGAGGTATTCTATCAGGTGGTGGATCATAGTCTTAGGTGCATCCCCATGTAAGAGTATATTTTCTAATCATCAAAGGTATGTTTATATTCCACTGCCCAGTAGGAGCCTTGAAACTAATGTATTTGCTTAGCTCCGCCCAACAGGGGTCAGACCCTGTATTTACTTTCACAACACTGCTGGGTACTAAGCCAGTGACATATGGTAAGTTTACAAAATCTCTCAAATGGTTATTAAACAGTTAGGTCTGGGGACAATAGTAGTCACAGTTTGAGGAGAGGAGGAGCAATCTTTGGCACCAGATTGGCATTCCTGGTGAGATGATAAAACTAATTAATTCCTAAATAGCAATATCTCTATATAGATTACAGGTATGCTATGTGGTGGTGTCACAGTGACTAAATGCTCACTTGGGGTGCCACAGTTGGTGTGCATATCTGATATATATATATTTATATATATATAAGGAACCAAAGCTCTGGATCATTATGTTTCCAGTATATTGGTAACACCACATGTAAGTGTTAACATTGTAAAAATGCTATATTAATTTTTGGATTTAATTGTTTTGTAGGAAACTTGTTTCTCTATTCCAATTCCAAATTTCTCAATTCCAATTCATTTTTTTTAAATAATCAATTCCAATTCAAATTCCGGAATTGAATTGACCCCATGTCTGACCCAAGTGGACCAAGACAGACATAATAGACCTGAGTGGACTGAGCCACATAAAAATCTATTCATGAAAGAAGAAAAAGCTTAATGCAATTTTTAATCCTGCTCTTTTCTGTACCCAGACAGCTAAAAGACCTCAAAGAGTAATGAGGTGAATGAAAAGATGAAACATCTTTCAGACATAACCTGCCCCGAGTTTCAATCCATGTGCCATAAATCTGTGTCCAACCACAATACGCACTTAGACTATGGAGGCACCTCTAATCCTACTGTAGAGCCATAGAGGAGTTAAATGATCAAAAATATTAATCTAGAGTCAGAGCTTCATAACATGGACGCATTTACGCCAACAATTAATGATCAGAGCCACATATGTAGGGAATAAAATATATTGTGATAAAAATTCCTGCTTCATTCATAAACCTGAGCTGAACTCTGACACGGTTTTCCTGGAGTAAAACATGATGTTTAATCTATTTAAATCCATTTAATCTGACACACTGAAGCAACACGCTAACAAAACACAACCTTTCGCTGCACTTCCATCAATCATAATCAACTTGCACATTATTGTTACTGAAACTGGGAAAACCTTTACAAAGACTGATGTTAAGTTAATTAATTAATCAGCTAGATAAGTCTATGAGTGGAGTGGTGTTTAGTCTCAACACTTGTTTAACCTCAAACATATTACACAGAGGTATCGGTCAAAGGAAACAAATCCCATAAATCCAGGCATGAGCCGGATTTGCACCTAGAACCTGGATAATTACAGTGCAGTGTTCTTGCTACTCTACCATCAGAACACCCTTTTACACACCAAATGAGAACCAGTTCAGAAAGAAACAACATCCGAGTTAGTACTTCAGTATCTCAAAAAGAACAATGTATTTCAAAATAGAAGAAAAACCACTCAGTAGTATTTATGGTCCGAGATAATGTTCTGATATAAACTCTTTAATGTGTGAATACTGAAAAATAATTGGAGAATATGACATTCTCCGTAATCCAGTATAACCTGAACTGATTATTGCTGTCAAACTATCCAGGTTATACAGTATGTGTCAGTAAATTGAGCCAAATATTAGCATCGATGCTAGTCACATCTGCAATATATGGCCTACAAATACAAATACGGATGCGAGTAAGATTCTAACCCATAATCTACACCACAGTACTTTAACTAGTGTACTATCAGACTATCCTATACAATGTAAATAACTTGTAAAAGCAACTTTACACACCATTCTATAATAATGTGCATATATGTCTTCGACATTTGCTCCTCGCCTCCACCAAAACATGGATCCTCAAAATCTGTGTACGTAGCTGGCATGTCTTTCTATAATGAATAGAGTTTATATTTAGGAATAAAGGCTAGTTTATACCTTGGCTTATTAGTACTCATTTAATATTAAATGTATAGACTTAAGTATGTTATCCCAGAATTCTCTAATTATAAAGTATATCAACTGCGCCATGCTACTTAACGTCAGATACCAGATGAAATATCACAAAATATGTACATTTTTACTGTTATGTATAGTGCATACCTTTACAGATGCATTTCACCACATCCATTATTGACTTTTCATTTCTTAAAAATAACATTCAACTCTGTTTACCTTAACAACAATAAGTACTGTATGAGGTTGTTCTTCGTGGTCAGTGTTATCCTTTGGCTCAAATGAAGCCAGAAATACGTGTGTACTTTCCCACAAGACATCAACGACTGAAAATAAATTATATTCTCTATTAATATATTTACAAACAGCCTTTTATGCCTGAAACCTTATTTAACTGATTTTATGATCAGACAACACAACAGTACCACAATGGAGTAGACAATAAACTAACACAACAACACAACAGAAAAGCATCTCTTGGGACAGTTGAAAATTAATACAAGGATTAATATCATAACTGATGGTGTTAATAAACAAAGGCTTAGGTTTCTAAAAATAAATAAACAACAGCCAAAGAAAGTCACCTGTCTGTATCACAACATTACTTATTACACAAACATGAATTTATCATACACTTTGTTAAAACTATCACTAATGAATTTGTATGCCATGTATACATAATAATACTGTAAAATACCTTAGAGCAGCTATCTAGCTGGATAGGGCATTGTATAAATGTTGCGTATTATTATAGATAGATCACAATGAACATTGCTCAGCTGACTTTCAAATAATTCATTACATATAGGATAATTTATAATTAATATTCTGATACAAACTTTGTATACGGTTGTACAGAGTAGCTACTGTACAGTAACACAGAACGTTACAGAGTAACTGCTGTACAGTAACTGCTGTATAGTAATACAGAAAGTTACAGAGTAACTACTTTACAGTAATAAGATTGTGACAGCTATTAGGGAACTGAACTTGTGTAAATAAACCTTAATTATTAACCCTATAATTTTGTGTATTATGCATGTGGAGTGAATTTTGCATCCATTAAGACAAGTACAGAAATGACATTGAAATGTAAATTTTTCATCCCTGTGAGTCTTTTCCACAGAATTTTCCTGACCTTTTTCATTGAATTCTACATTTCATAAAGCTAATCCAATATGGTGTAGAAATGTATAACTACTGTGAATAAACCAGAACAATAAAAAGATTACTGAACCAGTAATCAAAAATTCTAAAACTAATTTCCACCAAATTACCAATCATTGGTCTTCCATTGAATATAGTTGGACAGGCGATGTCTTTCTTCTTGGCAAGATGCTGATCGAGCTGGGCAAGAGAGCCATCTGATTTGCCTACAACGAGCTGTTTGCCTTTGGGACTCCAACACACTGCAAAAAAACGGAAAAGTTTACACTTCATAATATTGGCATTCTTAATATATTTTACTGTTTGATAAATATATTTATATTAGGTATTTAAGCGATGGGAGGGAAAAGTTAGATAAATGTTTTTATCTTAGTATCAGTAAGTAGTTGTCTTCTTTAGCCTTGGCTCTCATTGCATGAGAATAGAGATTGTTAATGAAGGATGAACCACCCTACAGATTTAGGTCAGAAGTGCAGTGTGTTAATAAATACACTATTGGAGTGGTACAGATTCTGGGGAAATTGATGCAGATAATTGAAGTAAACATTTCTCTAAATTTAGATATCACACACACACACACACACACACACTCCACTTACAGCAATTTGCTCCTGTGCTCTTTGGGGCTGAAGCAACAATCTGCAGCTTGTTACCTTTCACTTCGTATAAGTTAACAGTACCATCACTTAAGCTAACAGCCAACAGTCTGCTGAAGTCAGCTCCTGGATTCCACTTAATATCATTAACGGTAGCTTGAGAGCTTGTTGACAAATTAATGTTTACATCTGGTGTTGGAGCTGACTGGTAGTAGATAAAGAGAAAGAAACTGATTATACACACACACACACACACACACATATATATATATATATATATATATATATACAAGTTAACCTAAAAAGGTCAGTACGTCCTCTAGTCTGATGATCTGTCGCACATTTCTCTCTAAGGGCCTGATTATCCTTTTATCTCCTTTTGAATGTTTCAATTGAGTTCTAGGTTTATCTTCATCTTCTTCCTTTTCTAAATTATTATAGTCTAGCTGTCAATCACATACTTCAGATTTTTTTTAAACATAACGTACTGATTCTTGATTGATCCAACGTCAAGAAATAAAAGTCACCCTCGTCAAAAAAGAGATAGCAAGTTAAAAAACAAATTCCCAATCATATATGTTTTAATAATGTGCATGAAGCTGAATGTTCTATCAGAATTATTATGACTTTGACATCGATTTTGAGTTGTTTCGCCTCGATGTAGCAAAGGGTCATGGGTTTGAGACTCTGGCCAGAGACAAAAAGCCAGTATGATTGTTTAACAATAGTTAAATGATAACAGATAATCCTACATTGTCTATAATTAACCCGAGATAATAATTTGTAATTTATGTAACCTTTTATGGAGTGTTATTGTTCTTTGTGAGTTTGGTCAAATAAAATGGGAGGCTTTCATTTGAAACAATGTAATATAACAAATTAGCCAAAAGCCAATCAATTAAGGAATGTTGAAGAAACCCCCCCCCCCACAATAAAGTAGAAGTACAACACTTGTAGCATTGATTTCTCACAATACAACATGCAATACATTATTATTACTATATTATTAATTAGGTTGCAATGCAAACCCAGCATTTAAAGTTATTTAATACAATGAGATGTCGGCCGCATACAAACCTTGTTAGCCAATGATTTAATGTCGTAGATTTCTACAAATGGATGTCCTTTCTTGTGGACGCACACAGCTAGAGTTGTACCATCCCTACAGACAACCAGATGACTCGGTGAGTTGTCAGTAGATACCATGGTCCAGAGAGGCACATCATCGATCACCGTAGACACTCGTGTACCTTCCTTCATGGATTTTTCAATAATATCATTCATTCCCAGAACCTTGAAGCCTAAAGATTTGAACAAACGATTACAAAACAAATTAAATAAGAATTATAATATACACAGACACACACGTTTATGAAATATTTATACTGAACTAGTCAACTGTAAAATAAATAAAATAGATTACTTCATCGCTCAATTGTAATACAATACTAATAAATGATTAGAACTAGTTTTCTAAATATTCATATCTAAATATAGTCTTTTGTTATTTTCCGTTTCTGCACAGATTACATCGTAGTTCTGAGATATAAAATAACATAAATATTAGCTGAGATAAGTTAATTATACTCCAGTTATTTCAACGATACACAATGATAACTAGTCATTAAACCACATATTGTACGTTCACACATAAATCCATAACTAGTTATATGGATCAGACTGTCTGGATCGGTCTACTCACCCATTACGCCACCAACAAAGATGAGACCATATTTGTTAGAGCAGGCTACGAGATCTGACCTGTTTGTTGCTGCACCAATCAGGCCATCGAACAGACGTATCTTTGCAAGATGGTGAAACTGGAAGTCCTGTAACAGAGGATGTTCAGTGATGTTTACGTGTCTAATTCTGTGCATGCATGCAACACACCGACCAGAGTTAGGAAACATACAAGACCAAATTAACTGATTACGAGATTGATTACTTGACAATATAATGAACCTAATTGTAGTAATACTGATAACAATTAAATTATAAAGTAACCATAATTACAATTATAAATACAAATTATATCATTCAAATATAAATATGATTCGGCAAACCTGTAAATAACCAAACATGCATAATCATGTAAATAAGAAATAATCAGGATTATATTTATGAACTAATCATTTAATTTTACATTGCATCTGAAAAGGATAATGGCAAATATCAATGTTCATAAAATCAAGTCTAATTACTCCATTTCTAATATACACATAACATGGAGGCCTATACATACATGGTTCCAACGGTCAAGGAAATATTATTTTCCAGGATATTTCCAGCACAAAGTATACAAGATTTAAGGATAACAAATCAAGATGAGTGTGAAAAAGCATATCATATTTATTCAACGTATAATCAATTATTTACATTTTTATGATGCAGCCTCTTCCTCACCTCTTCTAGCTATCTCACCTACCGATTTTTATTAAAATCTTAACTAACATGGGATATCAAAACTATGTACCAGTTCTCATTTTCTTCTACAATCGAAGTATTTATTCACAGGCTATTTTGTTCTAAGTGGATTTTTTCACAGGCTTTATTTTCCCAGGTCATTTCCTGCTTTTGGAAAATTCAAGGACATTTCCAGGACCTAGAAAATGAACTTGTTACTTTCCAGGATGTGTGGGAACCCTGATATAAGTTTACTATTGGTTACTGAATCAATAAAGAATATTTTGTTATCTTAAATGTGATTCTTATCAAATCAAATACAAAATTTCATATATAAGATAACAATTAATATTTTATAACATCTCCCATAATAATATATTCTTGAAGCAACATTAAATAAAAACAAAAAAAATGGGAAAAAGGTTACCTTAACTTCCCTCTCAGGTGGCCCATCATTAGCCATACCTGGAAGAAAAAAAACACAAAATGATATCTTTGAAAATTATTATTTAGTCTGAACAACTGTCAGTCAGTAACGTCACTTAACTCAGGTTTGGCGAGATATCATTTATTCTAGGTGGCTATAACGTTATGCTATACTCCCCCTAGACATTCATCTAGTACAGGGACAGAAAAATATTTCTACATCTCACTAGCCACAAATTGTTTACCATCTATTAAAACCGTATTTTTTTTACTAGTCAGAACAAAACTGTGCTGGAATCAACCGAGAACACCAGATTGTAAATCTGGGTATGATTGATGTTTTTACGGCCACATTTGAGCACATGGTAGGACAAATGGGATGAGTAACCTCCAAAGGTAATGAAGCAAAGTCGAAGATAAAAATCACCTATGCCCACACCAAGATTCGAACTCAGGTTGTAGTGATCTGTGGTTCAACGCCCCCTACGAATTAGACCACTGGGGCAATGAAGACAATAATTATGTGTTTCTGGTTTTATTGATCCACACTCTAACACAATACAAGTATATAAATTATAATAATCAACAGTTCAAAGTTCATCTAGTAATAAATTATTGTCTGACCAGAAATTTTCTTCTTGTGACTGTTGAGGTGATAAGAGAAGCTCACTGTGGTTTAAATATAAAATAAAGCACAAAATAGCAAACAAAGACAGTAATAAGTCATACACAGAAGAGCAAGGAAGAAACACAATTAAGTTACTAAAAACTGCATATAATTCCTTCAGCAAAGTATGAAAACTGTTAATATGGAACCCATATTTATGTCATAATATTAACATAAAATGGAAAAACACAGTGATCAAACAAATAAACAGGAAAGGGACAGAAATCCACCATATAAACAAGACCATGTGCTTTTATTTACTATAAACAAAGACAACTGGCCAATCAGGAGAGTATTTGAGTCACGTAACCATCATAATACAAATGGTTGTTTACCTATCCTTCAAGCATGGATCTTATATACAGTAAATATTTATAAATATGACATCTCAAATGATTACAGCAGTAGATTTTAGCATTATTTTAGATCTGGAAACTATCAACTAATAAATATTTGTCATTTATCATGACCCATTTTCAGCTGAAATCCAGCCTACAACCGGGAACAAAGCTTTTTAATGACCACTGGTGAGGTATCGGCACAGTGTTTTAAACTATGATACTTTACTCACTGCGAAGAGCTCAAAAACAGCAGAAAATAATTTTGCAGAAAACGAAATTGGGACTACAGTGTATCTTGCCTCAAAATGCCAGTTGTTGAAACAGTCTGCTTTCCGTTTCAAAACAGGAAGTGCTCATTTTGATAAATACAACATCTTAACACCCATGCAGCATGGATTTAGAAAACGTCACTCATGTGAATCACAGCTAATAATCAATCTTCATGACCGTATATCATATTTTGATAAGAAGATCACAGTCGATGTCACCATTTTAGACCCAAGCAAAGCCTTCAACACTGTCCCACATGACAAACTACTCCATAAAATCTTCCATTATGGGGTTAATGGGGACCTACATAGCTGGATCAGTAACTTCCTCACATCACCCCACCAGAGAGTCGTAGTCAATGGTGAGCATTCAGACAAAATAAACGACCTACCATCTGTCATCAAATCTCAGGTACGACTCTTTGCCGATGATTGCCTTATTTACAGACCCATCATGGACTCGGGGGACCAATACTTATTGGATCAAGATCTTGCAACCCTCTCCCAATGGGCTGACACCTGGGGTATGAAATATAACCCACATAAATGCTTTATAATGACAATAGCTAACAACAAAACCCACCTCAACACTTCTATAGTCTATGTGGATCCATTTTAAAGCAAGTCCAGGATACTCAATACCTGGGAATCACAATATCAAACGACCTTAGATGGGAGTGACATATTGCAACAACAACATCTGAGGCAAACCGAATGATCTTTTTTTTTACGACGCAACTTAAATAGATGTCCTAGTAACTACGGAAACTAGCAATACTTTTCACTGATCAGATCACGGGTCGAGTACGGCACAGTGGTATGGGATCCACATTTAGCCAGACACTCAATTAGTTGAAACGGTCCAACGGAAGGGTGCTAGATTTGTTTCAAACAACTACAAATGTACTGCTAGTGTGACTGATATGATCAATAAACTAGGCTGGGAATCACTGGAATCCAGACAGGAGAAAGCACGACTCAATCTAATGAACAAGATAGTTGGCGGCAGGGTGGCGATACCACTAGAGGAGTACATCACACGAGGTAGCACAAAGACGAGGTCAGTTAATAATGATAAGTTTAAACTGTATGCAGCACAAACTCTGGCCTTTAAGAACTCATTCTTTCCACGAACAATACCTGTGTGGAACAAAACCCCAAACTCAATACTTTCTGACCTTGATAAAGACAGAGGTCAGATAGTCAACATCCTGGACTAAGTAAGCTGCATGTGCACAACCACCCCTGGAAAAAGTTATACTTGTGAAGAGTTTCAACCCGTACTCAACCAGAACAGATTCAACAACTTCAAAAGTATATGATTTTCAGAAATTATTTATTGTGTTTTAAGGACATTATATACATATATATAAATGCATACAAACACATGCAAAAATAATAAATTCACATTTTACAAAAATGGTGCACGATCAGTCATCGTAAAATGTGAATTTATTAACATTACTACATATTTATCCAGAAAAAGAAGCGCAAATTCCTTCATACTTGATAAATTTTGTTGTCACATACCTACTACTACTACTAGAAATCTAGTAGTAGTATTAGATTCTAAATCATAGTTCATAGACATAGTCATAGAAAACATGATGATGATAGTTCTCCGATTCCCGGAAAATTTATATCAAATTTGGAGAAGTGATTTCAGCCAATAAACAAGTTACGTTATTAATCATAGATATACTATAGTAATCATTCTAGATCTAATATAATATTAGCAGTATAATAGGTCTACTAGTAACCAGCCAGGTAAATAACCTAAAATTCGACATCTTAGATCTACAACTGTTCAACAGCCATACTCGATACTCAGTACTCAGAGTACTGGGCTAGTTAAATCGTTAAATGACAAATGAAACGAAAATTACTTGCGACTTTCAGATTTCGGAATTATTCAGTTGTCCAAATGTCCTAATAAAAGTACTTACTTCACTTATTTATAATGCTCCAGACAATATTTCTTAACAAATCTCGATCTTTTTAAGCTTTTAACGTAGAAAATCACAAACGACTTTTCCCGGTTTCCATACTATTTACCATCAAAACATGATATGTAATATCCGATAACTAAATAGTTGACCATTTTACAGTATAACATAATTACAGATATCACCCATAGACTGCGTTAAATGTTAAATGAATTTATTATTGATTTTTTTGTTGTTAAACTGACCGAGATCATCAAAAATGTCAACATAAACCTTTCCATAAAACACATTGTCGTTTCACTGTAAAATAATAACAAACTTCACGTCATTTCAATTTCAATCACCCGAACGTGATATATTAACGTCCGATGTTGCGTTCAATTCAATTCGTTTATTTCAAAATTCATAATACATAATTTTAATGAAAGCAGACATATAGAATATTTGAAGCATTGCTTATATAATGCCCCCCCACGCCTTAATATAACATTAAAAACATTACTGACAAATTATTTTAAAAAATGTGGAATACTCAGTAGACATACGTCACTCACTGTGTCTCAGCTACGTCACCTACGTCATAATAAAAGGACGTGAAATAAATAAATAACCAATAAGACATAAAAGAAGCTAAAACATGATTTAAAATACATTAAAAATACATTTTAGATAAGAGATACATACACAATGAAATATTTACATCTAAAGGCCTTTGTCTAACTGAAGCCAATTAATGACGTAGGGTTGTGTATGACTGTATTGATGTACGAGCTTAAAGCCATCTGATGACATAATAAACTTAATTTGAAAAACAAAATCTAATATGAATCAATTCAATAAGGTCAATGAAATAATTGATTATGTTTATTATTTATGGATTATTATAGATCCCATGGAATTATTATATTTATAATTTATGAGCCACAATTTATGACATTTGTTATTTTGTTTTAAAGAAATACATAAAACAAATATCTACATTAGAGGATTATATTATTTGAGTGTTATATATGTACAAAGGTCAAAGTTCAGGAATTGTATGCAGGGGCGGATTTTTTGGAAATCAATGCGTTTACTATAATGTATTTTCATTAATGTTAAAGCAGAAAACCTTGTATCAGCCATCCAGCTCCTCAAATGGCTTTTGATTAGCCTCAACATAGAGAAACTACTTTCTGCTTCCTCAGATGTGACAAGCAGAGTACATCCTAATACCAGTAAAATTATAATGTTCGGAAAGGAATCTGGATCTGCAGATACTATAAGGATTTCATCAAAGTATCAGGTAAATCGACTCTCTCAAACTGCCTATGCCACATATTGCCTAGTTATCTAATGACCTCTGAGTTGGCAGGTGGTCATGACATGATTCAAATTTCTCTTGGGGAGACATGCCTAGTTTGGCCATTAAAGATGGTATTAGATTCAGCAAAGTATACTCACTGGCCGCCAATTGTCTGAAAAGAAACGGTTCTGCAACTGTTGCAGTATAGGGCGCCTCCGTGGTCTAGCGGTAGCGTGCTAGACTACAGATCACTACCACCCGTGTTCGAATCCCGGCGTGGGCATATCTGAAGGTTGTTTCGTCTTTCACTTCGTCTCATTACCTTTGGAAGTCGCTCGGCCCATTTGGCCTACCTTGTGCACAATAGTGGCCGTAAAACATCACTCATCATCATCATCATCATCAACTGTTGCAGTAATTAATATATCAATAAACTGAATGTCAATTGATCTCTCGTACTAAAGAAGAGGTGTGTCAGCAGGTACATTCGACCTATATTACACTTAACCCTAATTGGAACCTTTGATAGTTACTCTTCAATACCTATATAAGAAGCCAGCTGCTCTGCTTCGTCGTACCATCTCTGGAATTCCACATCAATCTCATCACTCAAACATTGAATCTCTGATTTAATATTGCCAATCATTGTGTATACCTCAAAGACGTCAATATCTCTTCTTTGTAGTTTAGCTGACAAACCTTTCAAATAATCCAAACTATCTTTCAATACTATGAAGCCAACAATAACTCCAAAACTCTGCAGACTACTTTTAACACCAGCAGTCGTAGACTTAGTGTCGCTATCCCAATTCCAACGACTTTCGTTAACCTTTGTAAAAACATGTCGATTAACCATAGCATCAAAACAAGTGACCACGTGTTCATAAAGCTCACCAAATGTTTTCAAACAAGAATGTATTTCAGCCTAGCGTGTCTTGCACAAACCTTTAAGTTTCTCGTGGCAAGTATTGGAGCAATATTGTTTAAATACAAGCTCCAGGAATGTTTGTCTCTTGGGAGAACTGCCAAAAATTGTACTTACTAAGTTATTATTTGACAGACAAATCACAACTATATTTCATTTTGTACTAATTAAGTAGCTTAGTATAAATGAAGTATAATTGTGATTTGTCTATTAAATAATAACGCTATCAGACACACATTACACAATACTCAATGATTGCATGGTTATTTAAGAACGACAAATTCGGAGTACTATGGAAGTAGTTGTTATGACGCGAAATGGTATATTGTTATTTAAAGGTGGAGGATCTCTACTGTCGTGATCTGTCTTCCCGTTGGTCACTAGGTAAAGTGTTGAAATTACATATAAATATAGATTGCTACAACAATGAGCAGGATTTAAATGCCAGCTCGTGGCGACACGGATATGAACACGTGGGCGAGAAAGACGGGAGACCAAGATCAGGATTTATTATTATCAGCTTATCATCTCCGTTGACATTGTTTACAATAGGAGTTTGTACATTTCACTGAATCAGGATGTTAAAATATTGATTTTTATTTTACCTTTAAAAGGAATCTTCGACTTGTAATCAGGGACAATGAGCATCCAGTTATTCCTGATATCAGGAAAATAATAAAGGGGTACTTTACTAGAAAGTAAAATCGAACAATGTTTATCAAATCAGATTGTCGCGTCATATGCACGCTCTGAAATGATCGCGATAATTGTTTATTGACGAAATCATGCATAAATAAGGCAATTTGAAACTCATGCAAATCATTTAGCCTTAGTATCTGGGATCATTTTAAAAAGGGGTTCTGTACGTGTGTCTTTGGGTACAACTAGTTGTGAATTGTCTGTATGGCACGTTTTTGTAAAAGTTTTGTTTTATACAAAAGAGATGCGTTTGCATTTCCCCCCAGCTAATATCTCATATGAGGGGTATGGATGTATTAAAGCTGCATATAATGTTTTCAGGCTAGTGTACGGCATAAAGTGTTTCACCTTGTTGATAGCACAGTTTATATGAGCCAGTTAATTGGTATTCCCATGACAATGATTCATTACATATATATATATATATATATATATATATATATATATATATATATATATATATATATATATATAAGAAAAAACTTTATTAGTAAATGTGGAGCCAACTTGCTATAAGTTACTGTTATTGATAGTCACATGAAGACCTTCGTAGTCACATTTTCTTTTTCCATTTGTAAAAACAATAAATTTAGTTTTATTTAGATTCAAGGAAAGGAGGTTTGCACAAAACCAATCATACAAACAATTCATAGCACAATTTGTCTTCTTGTATAATCTATTCATATCACTGTCGCTGATATACATGGATGTTCATCAGTACACATTGATATTATCATTAACATAAATTAGGTATAAGAGGAGACCCAATATAGAGCCAGGTGTCACGTGATATACAATATGTTGTACATCAGACTGTCTATCATCTATATGAACATATTGGATTTTGTTAGATAGATAGCTAGGAACCATTTATTGACTATTCCGCGAATTCCATAAAAACTAAGTTTGTTTAGGAGTATATCTGGATTAATAACGTCAAAGGCTTTAGACAAATCACACACAAAATTTGATATTGTATGTTCTCTTGTTTTTGTTAGTTGCCTCGGCACATTGATTAATTAAGTGTATGGTTTTAATTATTGGGTGTATGGTATAATGATTTGCACGGAAGCCGTATTGGTGTTCATAGCGAACATTATTACTACCAAGGAATGATACAACTTACTTACTCATATTTTTTTCAAATAGTTTAGAGAAGGCTGTCAAACGGTTTATTGGTTTATAATTGTTAAAGTCATCTTTATTTTATATCTTGTAAATTGGGATTACTTTAGCTATTTTCAATTTCTCGGGGAAAATGGTACACCATTACTAAACGATTTATTGATAATGCGAGTTATTGATAATTTGATGATGTGGATAGTTTCTTCCAATAATTTGGTAGAAATGTCGTCATGCATGACCTGTGCTAAGTTTTGATTTTATTTTATTTGCAGCTTTAATAACATGACTTGTGCCAATTAGCTCAAAAAAACATACTATTAATTAAAGGATTCTTTAAAAATTCATTAAAATTTCTCTTAGATTTCGGTATATTTTGGCTGGTTGCCTCTCTTATTAAATGGCTCGGTTATTTCAGTTTTATCTGTTACAATGATATTATTAATGTTAATGGTGTGAGCGATGGATGATGTATCATTATCCTTTCCTATCCCTTTTTTTAGTACTGACCACGTCTGTTTTATGTTACTTTTATTTTGTTCTATCATGATTGCGAAATTGGCGTCTAACTTCATTAAATAAATTTACTAAATTTTGTATGAATTAATATTTCTTCTGTTGTTGTTGTTTTTAGTATCTTTTTGAACTGTTTTGATTTTGGTACGAAGAGAAGTTAGCAGACCTGAAGGTATCCGTGGTTCACGTTTTATATATATATATTTTTTTGTTGTGAATCCGTTTCTCAGTTCATGGAAATGACGCGTCGAAGACAAGCGGGTACAACATTATAAATGTATTAGAGACCTCATTTGGGCAGGCGATGTGCTTGATGTCGGAGAAATCAAGTTCAGCTAATCGCTTTTTAAATGCAGAAAGGTTTGATTCAGAAAATGATCTAGTCTACAACTAACCTTTGTAATTATTTTTTTCTGTTCTTAGATTGTTCAGTTAGAATGTGAAAAACACCAAAATGATCAGCCACGTTTGTCAGTGTAATGCCGGAAGGAATAGAATAAATATGAGCGTTGTTTGGATAGATATGATCTATCAATATGGCAGATGAGTTTGATATTCTAGTTGGTTTTAAAATGTATTGTTTTAAGAATTACGGCTTCTTAGATTTTTAGATCCGATTGTAAAAATATTTACACTCTATTTATTATTACAAAAGCGAAAACCCCAAACGTATAGAGTAATCTATAATATCGAACTTGTTTAGAATCAGTTTGATGAGATTATATACATGACTGGATCAGTTCATTAGCATACTAATATTTACTATCAAACACAGAAAATAAATTATATTGTTGTTATGTAGAGTGTACTAAATTAAATTTAAAAAAATATTTATTAACTCATGCGGTGTAAAATTATGGAAGTACGTCTCTGTGTGTGCGTGTGTATGTGTGCGTGCGTATAAGATTTGTGTATGTATATTGGAATATGACAAGAGTTATTTCAAATAAACTTAATTACACGTCATTAATCATTTATGTAAGACTTATGTAGAGTTTATATGTTCTGATATCAGATGATTGTTTTCATCAAGTCTCCGTCGACCTCAGACTCTTCACATGTGGGTACCGCGAGTCCACGCGGGTCAGGGTACCCGCGGTTGGCCCGGATAAACCGGCCCGCGGTGATCTATATAATGTGCACTAGATCAAATTAATAGACAAATACGTGAAGACATTAATAAATGATATTATCATACTAACAAAGTTAAATTGATTTATATTTCTCACCTTTTGTTTATTTTGCGCACAAACAACAATAAACAAATGACGTAAGACAATGAGCTCTATAATGATATATAAACGAAGTATCTATTTTAGAATTAAATCACTACATACGTTGAACTACCTTTTTCTAGTGAATTTAATAATATAATTGAGTTGAACACAATTATTCTGAGCTCAGTGATATCTGAT
>JAODUP010000556.1:170000-270000 GCA_025642065.1 Paralvinella palmiformis
AAATGGAATTTATTGGACTTGACAAAATGTATTGACCCCATGTCTTAATTAAATTGTTTATCTTTTTTGTTAATTATGAGTGCAAAAACTCTTAACCAAAAGGTAATACCAATCGTAATGGATTGGAGATGATCTATCTTAGACTTGTCTTTCTATCAGCTAATGCTTTCTTATTAGTGGTGAAGTTTAATTCTGTATTTGCAGTGGTTAGTAGTGTGTCGTAGTAACCTTTTTGTGCTGGTGATCATGTCATGTATTAACATTTACGATGTCTCAAGGGTCACCAAGTTCAATGGATCATAGCCTACTCATTTTGGTGATGATGCCCAATGTTTTCGTGACTGGTGCAGGAGAGGACATGATGACTGTTTATGTTGCGCTACAACTGAAGTATGTATAGGGAATCATTCGCTACCCATCTTTACAACTTGTCAAGGCAGGTCTTATCTTGTCACAGACAAATACTGAATCTGTGAGAACCCTGTTCATCAATCATTCAATGTCATCACCAAGAACAGGGCACCTACAATCATTGGACTGCATGCTGTAAAGGAGCCAGTGCACATTCATGATGTGGTTCATCACAAGGCACAGTACATTCCAGTCATATAGGAGTTAAACTTGTATTTCAGGTAAGATGCTGAATGGCCTGTTAAACAACATTCGTCCATCCATCTGTATATCAGGTAACGTCGAGGAAGAGAAGTTGTGACTAGATATAAAGCAAGAGGAGGCTGGAAGAGATACAAAGCAAGGGGAGGCTAGAAGAATGAGAGAAGACAAAGCAAAGCCTCTTGAAACTTGAAACAAAAAAGCAATCACTGTGCAAGAGTGAGGAAGGTCTGCCATGAAAGGAAGTCATGGCAAGAGCAGATTTGGAAGCAGCTGATGAACAACTCAATCATGCAACAAGCAAACTGCACAATGCTATCTGTGGTTCTGCTATTTCTAAGCAAAGCAAAGTGTCAGTGTGACCACCTTGATGTTGGATGCTGCCAGAACCAAACGAGTGGAAGCCAATCAGTGTCTAGACAAGATCGAAGACAAACAATGATCATTGGACAGCAAGATACACAAATTGCTGGAAAAGGTTATTTGAACAAAACAAACTGCAGCAAAAAAAACAATCCAGGGATAAGACTGAACATTTTTGTCATTCTCTTGTAATTAAAATGTTCTCCATAAGATCGTTTATAATTGATAATAAGATAATAAGCTGACATTGACATTCATACACAGTGTGCACTGCTGGTTTACAATGAGATCCAAAATTACCCAGACACTTAAGAAACATGTTACTTTTTAAAATAATCCAGTATAAGTGTTTGTTTCATATTCATTATCTATCTTGGTATGTTGTCTCAATCATTCTGTATCTGGTTTTTTTCAAGCCTCAATATATTATAACATGCAAAAGGACCAAATAAGATCTGCCCAGATAAGTACAATATTCTTCCACTGAGCTGAATATGAGACTATATTAAACCAATTATTTTGATATGCAATTAAACTGATGGCAATTTTATGGGGGGGGGGGGGAAATGAAACAAATTCTCATTAATTTATTATAAACAGACGTTTATTTAATAGTATAATACCTCAAAGAGAGAACTGAAATACCAGATTACAAACTTATGGAAGTGGCTTGGTATTTTGGACCTTACTATACATTGTAAACAGAGGTAGTGGTGAATTGGGGTGGATGTTCCATAATGGGACTCCATAAAATACTTTTAAAAATTCTAGTTTATGTATATTTTCCAACGGAAAATCCTATTTCATGTATATTTTTTGGCACCAAAAATTCCTATTTTCTGAGAGACACTTGTCACCTGACGCCCTGCTACTGAGTCATTTCATTGAGATAATAAATGTCATATTATGAATATCTTATCACAAATAAAACAAATAGTTTTGGGGAACGTTGGAGGTGCCTTTTATCATTTTATGTGGTAGAATTATATTAGAAATATTGACAAATTTGTCTGCAGTAAGACTAATTTTGTGCATATTATTTTTCAGATAAATGATCATAAATAGTAACTTCCGACCTTCTGGTGCCTGGCTGAGTTGCTAATAGCCTTTATTAGTTTGGCAAGAGTATGAGATAGATGTGTAATTTGATCTCCCGATTGTCACCACCTATATAATGGCGCCTCTGGTGCTGTCATATGGCGAGTGGTTGATCAATCGGGAACTAATCACAAGCATACAGATGCTTGCTGCCATGGACTCGGAAAGTACTGACGGTGAGAGTTCGCTGTTATCTAATAGTGGCATCGAGACATCATTGTCATTAGGCCTCAAAGTGCTGACAACCCAGAACCCATTCAGAAGCAACATCTACAATGAGAGTTCATCGGCCAATTCACTGGCTTCAAATTGCAGTTCATCCCAAGCCGCAGTACAGAATTCTTTGACAGTAAAAACTTCGTTGCATGGCTCTATGGTTTCTGATCACGAAGGCAGCACAAATTGCAGCAAACCCACTACAGGTTCTGTGCAGGGCACAGCATCATTCGACGATGGGCTCACGGGTAGCTTTTATTTCGAGTCGGACCACTTAGCATTCAAGGGTAACTCTGATTATCGGTTGATGTTGCGGACCGTAGCACTGTTGGAATCTCAGCGCATGAAAGCAATCCAGGACTTGGACAGACTCATTCAGTGCAAGGTGACAGCTCTTAGTAATCCAATTGAATTTGTTGGTAAGTTGCAGCAGAGAGTTGACCTCGACATACCTCCGAGACAGAATGTTTGTGAAGTACCTTCTGTTGACTGGGAATATTACACCAGCGCTGGTGCTGCAGCCCAGTTCAAGCAGCCACGACACATCACGAGACACACTAAACAACATGGAGACACCATGGTGTCAAGAGGTACTTAATCTTACTTCCCCTTTGTGCATTTCAGGTACAATGATATACCTCGGAAATAATGCACTGAGTGATGCTGCGACTCAACTAAGTTATTTGGGCCCGGATCAACATTTGTTAAGGCTCTTCTTTCAGTAATAATTCTTAGATTTCTGCAAATCTTAATTTCGTATAAAAATTTACATAGGGGACTTTGTATACCCAACAAAGAACCAGTTGAAAACATCCAAAATCAAAGCATTAGGCCATGAAGGGATTTGATCATAGGTGACTGTAACTGCCTTATATTTGCTTGGCATTTACTTTCTAAATCTTAAATATGCATAGTTTTATGTTTAAGAAGATTTATATTTTACACTATGAAGTATGATATTTTCATGAATATTTGTGATGTGAAGAATATGAAAATTTATTGGTACTTATAGTCTTGGAAAACTCTGATCTGATGACAGATGTGTATACTCTAGTCTTATACGAGTACACGCAGTTACATGATATAATATAAATGATCTTTTTATGGTTAGACATGAGCTCGGTCACATTCTAAAATTGGAGTTGATCAAATCTACAAAATAGCTAATTAGTTCTTTTGAGTTATAATTTTTGAAACTGTTGCAGGAAGTAGGAAGACAACATCCTTTCATGTATATTTTATTAATTTAGTTTTTCAAATAGGAATTATATCCTTATATGATTTCTAACCCATTTTAATTGTTTCCATCCAGATCTGTCAATCTCATCTGGATTTGGTTCTAGATCGACAACGCCAACTTCATCCCTGTCCAGTCCCACCAACAACAAGTTGACCTCCATAAATACCATCAGCACTAATGGAGATAGTAATGTCGGTGATACTCCCGTGGTTGTCAGGGGTCGTTTGAACAAGGACTCGGTAAGCGTGAAGACGTTTAATCAGCTATGGACCATTGATGAGCAAAGACGCCTCGAGGAGCTCCTCGTGAAATATCCGCCGGAGGAAGTTGAGATGCGGAGGTGGGAGAAAATTGCCAAGGCTTTGGGTAACAGGACTGCAGTACAGGTAAATTAGCTTATTTGACAAATTGCAGCTTGATCAAATTGTCACCTGGTGTAACATGATTTATAGGACAGGAATAGATATTATTTATAAAAAAAAAAAACTATTAAATCAAAATTCTGTGTTAGGTAATGTATTAAATACGTGGGTGAAACTTTTCAATTTAAAAATGGAATTCCGTTTTTAGATAAATTCAGTGAATAGATTTTAATTTTTTCTTTAGCACTTACACTGGGCAATGCTTATAATAAAAATATTCATTTAATGACTCTTGGCAAGGCTATAAGTGGAAATTGCTCATTGTTGACATTATGTAATAGAATAATATTCTGGCTCCATGATGTAATTAATTTCTTGTTTCAGGTCCAAAGTCGAGTTCAGAAATATTTCCTAAAGTTGGCCAAGTCAGGATTACCAATTCCAGGTCGAGTCCCGTATGTTCCTGCTTACATGAGGAGGGTAAATATAAGATTATCTCTGCAGCAAATAGTTTCTTAATTGGAAAGTCTTCATCTTAGGAATAATTATATATATATATATATATATATATATATAAAAGCAAACAATTGATAAATCAGATATTTTTATTGTTAATTAATAACCATTTATCTGGTAGAATCTGAGATCTGATGTTTAAGAATCAAGTTTTGATCTTTGGGGTCTCATGATTTATGGTTTTTGACCTGATATCTTCTTGTCCTATTTTTGTGGCCAATAATATATTTATGCTTTATTCATGAATTTAAAGCATACATAGTAATTTTCATTATCTACAACGTACCTTTCACGAGTAGTGATGGAAAAGCTTGTGTTAGTTTAACTGATGTGTATAAAGGAAGCTTTACTTTGAACATTTTACAAAATCGTTCTTTCTTATCACGGAGATAGACATGTAACTTTTATGCTGTTTTTCTTGTTGTTTATTTGAGGGTGCCTCCGTGGTCTAATTGGTAGTGCATTGGACCACAGATCACTACCACCTGAGTTCCAATCTCGGCGTGGGCATATCTGAATATTGTTTCATCTCTGATTCTGCTTCATTACCTTTGGAGGTCACACAGCCCATTTAGTCTACCTTGTGCACAAGAGAGGCTGCAAAACATCAATTATCTTGTTGTTTATTTGATATAATTTAAATATAATCTAGGCAGGTTAAATAAAAACAAATGAAAACATATATTAGGATGCTTTTATCACATCGTGGATTACAACAAAATGTTGAAAATCTACAGGCTAGAGTTTAAATTTACTTAAGATACTCTATATTTGCGGCATGTTTCCCAAGGAAATCACACCTCGGCCAAAAATCCCAGATGTGACTAGACCTGAGGCTAATTAAAACACTCACTGACTCACCCCCACAAACATATATTTATTTAATGCCTTACAAATATCATTAGAAACATAAAATAACAAAAGTATATCAAAGTGAGCTATATTTTATATCAGAGTGAGCTATATTTTATATCAGAGTGAGCTATATTTTATATCAGAGTGAGCTATATTTTATATCAGAGTGAGCTATATTTTATATCAAAGTGAGCTATATTTTATATCAGAGTGAGCTATATTTTATATCAAAGTGAGCTATATTTTATATCAGAGTGAGCTATATTTTATATCAGAGTGAGCTATATTTTATATCAAAGTGAGCTATATTTTATATCAGAGTGAGCTATATTTTATATCAGAGTGAGCTATATTTTATATCGGAGTGAGCTATATTTTATATCGGAGTGAGCTATATTTTATATCGGAGTGAGCTATATTTTATATCAGAGTGAGCTATATTTTATATCAGAGTGAGCTATATTTTATTAAGTACAAAGTGAGCTATATTTTATATCAGAGTGAGCTATATTTTATATCAAAGTGAACTGTATGTTAGTCATTTGTGAATGTGACCAAACTTGACCTAATTAGAGGAGAGCCTTCAGAGTTCTGTAAACAATATGTGAATCACCAAATAATGTAAACTATATCCTATAAAGGGATTTTATGTTAGAGTAAATTCCCAAATATAATAACATAACTCAGATATTGGGCTCACGTTGTTTTAAGGTTAGAACTCTGTGGTATGAGTATGATACATCCAGACAAATCTGGATCTATCAACCTCTGAGATAGTGTTTTAACTCCTGGCTCGAGTCTGAACTAGGTATTATCTGTCGGTTTACCTCATTTCTTTTGAAACTGCATTACACGCTTTGTTAACTTTGTGCTTAAAAGTGATCATAAAATGAGATAATTTAACATATTATGTCACAATTACACGTGTCTTCGTTGATCTTAATCTAGAAGCATCGAAGTCACCAGCATCATAAACATCAGAAGTTTTTGTTTCCATCATCAACGTTCCTCGCATCCCATGAGCCTCCGGTGTACATGGCCGATGACGATGACGACAGATACAGCTACACAGGAAGTAGCGCTGACTACAGCGATGGTAATATACCATCTCAGGATGATATCTCGGTGAGTCTGATGGTCAAGGTGTGATATTTGGACCATCTTCAAAATATCATTTTATTAATTTATATTTCTGTTTATGATTCTGTTATTGGTTCTTTCACTCATTTAAAATCATTTATAACATCTGTATCTATTTAAGATACTCTTTGCGCTGAAGGTTTCTCTCTCGTTTTTATTATTGTATTTTTACTTTATATGCTCTTGCTGCATTCTCAGAAATCATCAAACAGATTGGATGGATTTAAATCAATTTTTGATTTTGTATTTAGAATATGTTTATGATTTCAGAGAGTTTTGTTTAAGAATTCTTGAAAGTGAGAAAATTGATGTGGAGGATCATTATATGATTATTAAATAATTTAATTTAGACTTTATTTTATACTTGTGTTGTGTGTTTTTAGTGATTATAGTAATTATTTCAAATGGGATAGTCTTCGTATTTTATCAGCTGAATAACATTTGTGTTCCAGTAATTCAAATGTTATTATATTTACTAGTCTAATAAAGACTATGTATGATCGGTTACTTCATATTTGTTCAGACTTCAGTTTTGTCTGCTGTATCCTTCCTTCAGGTCATTTTGGGTAATTGAAAATGATACACACTAATTGACCATTTTCTCATTATAATTATGTTGCATCGCTACAGGAAGATGATGACATCCCACCAGAGCTGAGACTGACTGGTGAATACCAGGAACTTATAAGACTGAAACGTCTCCGTAAACAAAAGCAGCATGAATACCACAGTTCCGAGCAGCATCTTGGCTACAGAGTAATATTAATTATTTCTCTACTTTTAAGCGTTTTGCAGAAAGATTGGAATTGATTTCGTGTGCAAATAATTTTATATATGCAGATTAATTTGATAAATTAGCACTTACACATGAATAATAACTTTTTAAAGTACCATATATTCAGAATTGAAATTTGTTCCTTATCCAAAATGTCATATTAGCAGTGGTCGCTTGAGAATCTAAAAAGTGGCAGAACATTTACTCTTGCGTATCAATAAAAAAGGCCAGTTTTCTGAAGATACCAAAATTATTGAATTGTACATACATTAGAATAAGAATAGTAAATACATACGTAATGAAGTGGTGATTTCCATTATTAGCACAAATCTGAAACACTAGTCTCTGTTACATGATACGTTTAATTATGGCTACAAATATTTGAAGGTTTTTAATCTTTTCTTACGTTTGAATGAAATTGCATCGGATTGTGTTTTTATTAATGTGTAGATAGAGGTAGATACACTGCATATTGTCTGTGTAAAGGAATGTTAGGGGATACTATGGCTATTGGATCATTATATGCTCATTTCTGCAGGAGATCTTATTGATCTTGGATTTCAACATAATTCTGTCATGTCTAAAAAGTTTTATGTGAATAAGTTAAAAAATAAGTTTGTTCATTTAAAAAATTTCTATTTCTTTTTTCTCCCAAATATTTTGTCTGGATCCTGTTTCATAACTTTAGTGAATTTGATTAGAAACATACTAACATCAGAACATACATGTGTCAATGCCTGAGGTGATAAATCTTATAATAAGGGTATCCCATTTGCACACTTAGAATGTTGTGCTACAAATCTCCGGGTAGCACATTTCAATTGTGACTCATATCTGTGTTTTGGGCGTGTTACCCCGAGGAGTTGCCTTTCAGCTGCACATCCCAGATGTTACTTATCCAAAGCACTTACGTATAGATAATTAGATGTAATAATCTTATTATAAAACCACTAAATCCTATTTATGACCTTGAAGTATTTAATGATGATATCAGATGTTGTTAACATATGCTAACATATTTCAGTGTGATCGTTGTGAGTGTGATCCAATTGTCGGCGTTCGATGGCACTGTACAGATTGTCCTACGGAATCATCCGTCGACTTTTGCGACAACTGCAAACATTTGTAAGATATTCTCTTTGTATTAGAAAGGCATGTAATTAATGGAATTTGGAATGTGTATGCATGTTTCTGTGTTTGTCACAGAGTATTCTGTAAATTATCCATATCTTCTTACAGCCTTTTCGAGACAAGGGGCCACAAATCCAATCACCATCTGGAGTCAATAAAGCAATCAGGATCATCAGACAGAACGCATGTGGACAGCGACTATATGAGATTCACACATGGAGACTATAATTATCTGGATCCAAACTATATGCCAGCATCGTGAATTAGACGCAGCATTGAAACAAAGCAGCATCTTCTGTGTATAGTCCTTAATATGTTATATTTTAAGTCAAAATATACCTAGTGTTGTGTTGAACTGTGTGTGTGTGTGTGAAAGAGAAAGAGCTCCAATGAGTGAGTGAGCAAGCACACGTGTATTCTGGCAAGTGTTTGCACAAAGTTTCATTGACCAGTAAGGCCAGGGGAGTTAATATTTTATCATTATTTTAGATTAGTTGTAGCAACACATTGTTTATGGTCAGTGTATTATATGTTTCAATAGATAACATTAGTTTGTTACGTCAATGTTCTAGGTTTTGATCAGTTTTATTGTTCTAACGAGTCTTGTCTTTCTGACAAAAACAACTCTCTTTGTATACCATGACTGTGATCACTGCTAGAATACTGTCTTCATTCTAATAATGGAATATTGTCTGATAAAGGAACGCTTTACTGTTTCAAAAATAAAATATGACTAACAAAACCACAATATGAAAATAAAAATAATTCCAGTCAAACCTTTTGTTGAAAGATTTTATTTGTAAACATAGATTTGGAAATAAAATTCAGATGCTGCATCACCATTTATTAGGTGAAAGGATTGATGTATATCCATGATTGGTGTAATTTACACTGAATACACGACACAATTTTAGTAAATCACTTTATTGGACAATATTTTTCACATTCAGTTTGGTTCATTTTATTGATGTACCTAAAACTCTATCTCCGTGCACGTGCCGTTAATACAGTAACCTTGGTAACCCATTATTTATTTGTTGTAATCCATTGTTTTTCAGCGTTCAGTAGCTTGAATCGGATTTTCATTTCTTGCAGCAATTTTCAACAACATCCATTTGTGGCTATCGATGTCAATCAACAGTTGATGTTGGGTTAGTTTAAACTTAGTGTTGCTCTATTGATTTCATACCAAAAGAAATCTTATACAACTAAAGTCTTTTTGAAGAAATTTGACTCAGACTTCATCATCGTGATACCATCAGTGCAGATGTACTACAGTTCTTTTTTTATACAAAAGTCTTTCATATTTTTCTGGCCATCGTTTGTACTGAAATATAAATCACAAGTCTGTGTTTTACACTTTGTATAGTCAAGATATGAGCTACCTCTGACTACAGATTACAGTTTTTATGCCATTACACGGCAGGACAGGTCTAATAGATTACAATCAGAACTATTTTCTATGACGGCTCTTGGGACGATGATGATAAAAAAAAAATTTAAATTATGCTTCGTTTAAATCTATCCATATTTCAACAATAATCTTATTATAGCTTAATATAAAGTTATCTTTTTAAGGCAATTTCAAGCAGTCGCATGACGATCACTTGATAAAATATAGGCCACAGGACCTTAATATGAAAATAGCTGGATATTATCTTTTGATATTGTTTGCGTTAATTATGGAATTATGTGATTTCAGGTTGTCACATATTAACTGCAAGGTTGAAAATAATATTTTTACACTCGTTGGTCACTGGATGATATTACTCGCACGGTTCTGTTCATAGAAAGTTTCATCTTATATTCTGTAAAATATGGTATATAAAATATTATGTGTGTGGTGAGTAGTAGTTAATAAACCAGTACTCGTCATAATCATGTGCACTCACTCCTCACACCTGTTGATAAACATTATGGAGTATGCCACAGAATGTGGAATACAAGGCAGATTACTGTCAGTTCTACCGTATTAAGTAGTTCCTAGGTTATCATATAAACATAGTATCTTCTGATGCAAAAGTTACTACTACGTGGTATCAGTAAATTAGTTAATATTACGCAAGTTGGTCAGGTTATGTTAATATCGCTACATACACAGTGAATTGCTATAATAAAAGAGTCTTGGCATATCCTTGAATGGCTTTTTAAAATGTCCTGTAGCAGTATTGGTAGACTTGTTTTTGTTAAACCTTTGTGCCAGTTACCATTTTGTACATAATCTACGGCAAACCTTCACCATTCATCAAGCTCCACCATTCACGCCCGCGTGTTTATATTAAATTAGATACCAGATACGTAGCAATATTTTAACTGCCAATTTTGAGAAAAAAAGATAATTTTATATCGCATAGAATCTGTTGGTTAATGGAGAATTTTGACATCATGGATTTGTGTTCGTTGGATCTAAACCTACGTTTGTCCACAAGTCTCTCGATCTGTATGTTGCACCAGGAATGCTTCGTTAATTTGTCACAACAAAAAGATCGGCGTTTTTATCTCTATTTTCTTAACCATATCATTTTGTATTTTGACTGAAGACTTCACTAGTTTTATGATTGTTATTTGTTGACCCCAGGAATCTTTACCTTCATCCTCCATTTAGACAGATTATAGCGAGGTGGATGTTCTGTGGCAGCTCATTGTATGTTGTCATCTAAAACTATCGTGTCCACATCTTATCAATAGATATGTGTCAGATATTCTATTTGTTTATGCGTGTCCTGTGTTTACTTTCAGCAGTTTTGTTTAAGTGTTTTTAATCATGTTACATTGTTTGTCTCTGCTCCAGTTGAACAAAATATGTTTCTTCCATTGCCCCCCCCCCACCAAACAAAACCCGCTGATTGGGGAAACATTACATGTCTTATTAGATATTTGGTGTTCAGGATTGTTCCCTTAAGAATCGTCCATATGCTATAGTCATGATTCTCTATGTCAGTGGCGTTTCATTTATTTCTAAACTACACACAATATTTACTGTTAATCTGTATAATCAGGTTATATATATATTACCTGAATTTTCAGGTAATGTATATTAAATCTTATCGATAGAGGTATTACTGAAAATTTCAGGTATACACATTACCAGATTATATATATATATATATAGGCTACACAGAACATAAGCAAACCAAAGAATGGGTATTAATTGTTTTTTATTGTATCATATAATTACATCCATTCACCATACACATCGACATAATAACACATGATAGTGACATTGAGCATAATGTGACTAACATTAACCACAATTATCAACACCATATACCACTCTCCCCAAACAATATTATGTATTGAGAGAACGAATAAACATCACAAATCAGTACTAGACTGATTATGATGCATCCGACATTTCATTTGTTTTGACCAATAATTCTCCCTACACAGCATGACAGAGCAAACAAATACCCCTAAAACCCTGTGGACCTTTAACCTTACTACAAATATTAACTGATACATGTATTTGTTATTAGGAAACGAGATGTTGTGAAATGACATCCGTACAGGTAACCTACTTCTGATGACATCCTGCTTTAAAATGTGGTTAGTTTCTGATCAACTCTGTACTGAAGTCTCCCATATATGCTACCACACAAACTGCCTTAATTATAATTAAATCATAGTGTATATATATATATATATATATATATATATATACAGTATATACTCGTGTATAAGACACACTTCATACTCCAAAATCGGGTCATACTAAAAGGGAAAGTAATATTTGGCATAATTTAGGGGGAAATACAATAATATTGTTTTTTAACATTAATAATGAATATATGAAAAATAAATAAATTTATTAGGTGTGTTTTCTCCAAACTTAATCATGATAACAGTCATGATTGTTTAATCTGATGCTCTAATTAGTGATGGAGATGACATGTATGATGAAATGGAGACACACGGACAGATGTTCAGTGAAGAGAGCGATGATGATAAATTTTGGGGTTTTTAATCAATATTGCTGATTTTAGTGCATCTTATACGCAGGATAGACTCCAGCGGGGTTTATTTGTGCTAAAACCAAGTGCGTCTTCTACACGAATATATACGACATATGTATATAATTATACACGCCTATGATTTTACATGCATACACATATACAGGATTGTTTGATTATGGGTCTGAAACGTACATACTTCTAGAGCAGTTTTTGATTACAGTAAATTAAAATTAGAAGTGGTATGATTACATACGACCAAGCACTTAATCTGAAAAGTAACCCAATAGAAAACACAAGAAATATGAAATATTCCTGTCTTACGGTCACATTAGGCAAAACGGTGATAGCGACCTCCAATGATAATGATGTAATGTGAAAGACGATCATCCTTCACACATAAGATAGGCGGTGATTTGAACCCCAGTGCTAGAAGTCTGTGCCATACCACAAGACCAAGAAAGGTCTGTTATTTTCGGAAGACGAGAAACACGACCCAAGTCAACATTTACTATTAGTATCTTGCACACTGAGCTACGTTAAAGCTTACTTTTTAAAATAATTGTGTAGATGACTGAATTGACAATATTTGATGATACTTCTGTGTATAGACGCAAACTAAAGCCTATCAAGCACCAATGTTCTCTAGAAAGGTATTTTCAGGCTGCCGTGATGAATAAAATAATTTGGTGAAATTAGCAGATGACATCTGGAGAAATTAGCAGATGACATCTGGAGAAATTAGCAGATGAGATCTGGCGCATGCAGCCTCATCATTTTATGACAGCGACGTGATAAACTGAAACTAATATGATAAATGTGATGTATTTTGGCGGACATACATACAAACACACACACACATATCAAAATAGATCCCTCTTAATATAGGATTAATCCATCATTCTTCATGTTATAAAAGCTGACTAAACGACCTTTTTAGATCTGTCTGTAGTTCAAATACAGTCACATGAAGATGACGAACAAAACCTGAACTTCCCATAAATATCCTAAATCATTTTCACATAAAACACGCAAACATACACAGAGAGAAATCTGAGAGCAAAGATAACTGTTGACTAATTCAATTAAAATACAAAAATTCACAATTAATACAACCACAGAAATGTGTGAAACATTGAAACAATTACATACCCAAAGAGTATCCTGACCAATTATCAACTTTTTATATGTTGAGTTAAAAATATGACAAAGTTCAATGAAGAAATCCCTTTGTAACTAGCGAGTAAGGGACTGAGTGAGTAACAACCTTGGTGCTAGTCGAATGATGACTCTAGAAAGAAAATTCCTCAAATAAAGATACGAGCCAGATTTGAACCCTTGACCTGGAGGTTTGCAGCACATTGTTCTAACCACTGTGCCATTGGAACAACGGCTTAAAGGTTATTTAGTACAGATTATCAAATGAAACAACATGTTAGCTAGTACAACAACAAGATGTTTACACAGACTCTAATTTGATATTATTTGCTTCAACGAGATGTTTGATAATGACTACGAGTTCAGTACATGCACACGCATTCATGCATGTATTATTACACTCGCGCTGAGGGAATGAGTTTAGTGCACCTAAAGTACGCCTCTGCCTCCAAAGGTAAGTAATCATCATTTTTCCAAATTGCAGCGTTCATTTAAAAATAGTCTAGCATATTAAATGAATAAATACAAATGGAAGCATCAGTTGTCTCTCACTCACTCACACACACCTGTACATTTCTGATAACTCTTTGAACCAGTGACCTTTCTTTTACAGACAGACCATCATTATCATGTTAATAATTGTACTCACGTTGTATGCTAATTTTAACAATTAATTACCATATTTCTCTTAAGTTTCAGGTAGTTTCTCAAAAGGAAGATTAATAATAAATTATTTCCTGAACGCCTCCAATAAAATAAGATCCTTATTATAGTCTCGTATCAAAACGACTAATCATACAACACGACTACATCTACTAAACACATTTAAAAACACATTTATTATATAAGTCATAATATTGTTGACATAAATCACGACTGCTATGTTTACGAATGTTTTTATGTTCGTTAATTTGTTGCATGAATCCATTATGTGAATTTCGTCTTCAAACCGATTCCAAAAATGTGTATTTCCTATTTAGTGATGCTGCTGTAAGACACAAGATCACGTGATCAAAGCAACGCGGAACTCTTAATGTATTATGTAAATATTTCATGATCCAATGTTGATAAGATGTTTTAAACAACTTCACATAAAAATAACTGAACTACTCATTTTTGACAATGATAAGTCTGAATCAATGATATGATTTAGTCATGAACTTCCCCCCCTCCCCTCAATAAAACTCGCCAACAATTGTCCAATAGTTGTCAACAAACGATATTTTAATGATGATAAGTTATAATAAACTCACTATGATGGCCACATTATAATCATAGATCAATATCTTGGGTTTATATTTCACTGAATACCTCAAAGACTAAACATATTATAATTGACTAAAGCTTTACTAACTTCAGAGATTCTAAATGATCATCTCTAAGAGGAATATGGATCAAATCTGAGAGGTTTTTTTTTTTTTGGGGGGGGGTTATCTTACAGCAAGATTTTAAGTCGAGTACAAAAATGTGAACCAAATTCGCATTGAATTCTGATTGCGTACAATCCAGACATGATGCTAGCACGAGGGGGTGGATGGTTAAGAACATCGCGTGGATCTTCTGATGGAAGTACACCATTAGCTTTCTAATAATAGTTAGTCGTTCGGAATGTTTTCTTTCCTTGCGATGATGGACGGCTAGCTAATCTGGGTCCTATAACAGTGATCAGTGATTAATGAGTTGGTTTCATAAGGCAGGTCTCCGAGGATCAGGCTTAACAGTAACATAAATATGACAACAGCTTTAGATAGATACTGATGTTTGAAGTCCAATAACCATCCCTCTTTAGGTGTACGTTATCTTTGTGAGATACAACAGCAAATTGTAGATTACCTTCACCAATACTGATCTGACATTTGGGTAAATGAAATGACAACAAACTAGAAATGTCAAAAGAAAATACGGAGAAATCCAGCGGAAAAATTTCTTCAATTGAGTGATCTGAGTCAAAACTAATTTTGGTTACGAAAAACTGGAAATTGTATAAAAGTGACATCCCTAGATTAAAATGATGAGACTGGTTCATAATATAAATGAAGACAAACAACATTGATGAAAAACTTACTGAGATATATGAGGTCAGTAGAGGATACAGAGAGATTAATGTTTACATTCTTGGATATTACATCTTTATCACAGTACTGACTATATAACTTACACTTACCACACTGTGTGTGTGTGTGTGGTGGGGGGGGGAAATGAACAGGATCAACATGAAGCAAAACACACACACACACAGTGTTCACACGAACTCTCATTTCAGGCACATAAACCAGGACTTCACACTATTTTACAGACATAGCAGGAGACACTTGACCGTACGCAGACGAACATTATCTGTACACTGGTGTGTGTGTGTGTGTGTACACAGAGTACACAGTGTGGCCATACACAGCTAGAGTTCATCTCTCCCAGTGTTACTACTAGTCCTCAAATCATTATCATCTGGATTGTGACTGGTCCCTTCTGAGGCTATATCCCTGTTTCCTGCAGTCTCTTTCGCTGTGTCCTGTGATTCGTGATTCTCCTGTTGTAATTGATTCAATGATCTGCTGCCACTCTGTACGCTGACCACATTTTGAGTACCACCAGTATGCTGTCCTCCCTGTGTATACTGTGTTACCTCTATGCTGTCTAATTTCTCTGTACTCTGTGCTTCCACTATATTCTGTCTTGTCATTGTAGTACTATGTGTTCCATCTGTTCTCCGTGATCCCGATGTACCATCAATTTGATCTGTACTATGTTCTCCCTCTGCGCTGTCAGTTCCATCAACGTCATCCATTCCAGCTGCACTGCCTGTTCCATCTGTAATACTTGTTCTAGCTGCACTGCCTATTCCAGCTGCACTGGCAGCAGTAACTCGTTCAGCAGGTTTTATGATGTACAACATCTCCATTTTGTTTTCACGTTCCTCTTCGTCCGGACTCTCATCGACATCGTGCTCGGCCCTAACTCCCAGTAGCTGTCCTTCAGATCGGCATAGATGTTACCATCCTTCGCCAGCATCAGTTGACCCTTACTCAATGAAAGCCAATCAGGTGCCTGCTTCACATTAGGGGGGAGGTAGGGCCTGAACTTGTCAGCAGGTTTTTTTTGATATCTTACTTGGCTGCACGAGCCCGTAGTTGGAAAGCTCCTCATCGGAGGCGTACGACTCTAGTCGTCCGTTGAACACCTTGGTCGCCACCCACCCAAACTCTGGCTCGGACTGATCCTTTGATGTGAATGCACTTGCTTCATCAATGACCTTCTTCAGTTCGGCTACAATGTACTCATCCATTATAGATTCCATCTCTTTCGTTAACTTCTGTTTGTATGTCGACGGTGACTTGAGCGCAGCACCATCTCGAACCGACTGATCTTTGGGATTCAGTAACTCGTTCAGTTGTTGCAATGTTTTCACCGTCTCTACACCAATCTTACTGTATTCATTCTGCGAAATTGCCTGGAGCATTTCATTCAGCGCATCCACATATTTTCTTGTGTTTGCCAGTGAAAAGAAATTCGTGTATGTGTTCAGCTGAGGAGACCAACTCCACGAGCAGAGTTGGTATGTGTCCCTTTTCTATCTTAATCTGATCCAGATGGAGATGGATCCTCTTTACGTGATCTGGACCAGTTATAATCTGGACAAAGGATTCCTGAGTTGAATCACTTTGCTCACTCTCTGTACTCGTGTACCCAATTTCTGTTTTGCTAATTTTAAACACGTTGGCCAGAGTTTCTTGTAATGCGGGCTCCGATTGACTAGAATGTACTGAAGGTGTTGATGGTGAATGACTGGGAAGTAAACCGTCAGATTCTGGAATCTCTGAACTGTCTTTAGAGTTGGATGCTTTATTGAAAACCAACTGCTGCATGATCTCAGCTGGAAAATTAAACAAATAATATTATAATCTTTTGTCTTCAGCAGAAACCTATAACTGCTATTTAAATTTTGTCTACATATTCTGGATGGATAGATACATAAAAATAACATGACAAAACATGTAAAGTACAGCACAGCAGAATAAACAATAGCATAATAATAATAATAATAATAAAAAAATACTATAACAAACAGAAATCAATTTCAGCAACTTTTCTCTAAGTTTGTATTCACATTTATCTATTAGCGTAAATATGAAATGTATTTTAGAATACAGAATTGCTTTGACATAGACACCATCTAGACAGTTCAATCGTTTATAAAGCTGTTAATACCGTGTTCAGTTAAAACGCTGCACAATGGTTAAAATAATATTTTAGAAACATACAGAAACATTGTTACACCACAATTATGTACTATTATTATTACTTATCATAGACTTAATAAAATAGACCACAAGTGAGATATAGAGAACGGTTAAGAACATCTTAATAACTCTATCTATATTTCATTTTAGTATATAATGACATTAATCAGCAGTTAGCAAAGAATGACGTAAATCATATATCAGTTTATTATCATTTTTTTTATATATACAATGTTAGCCACTTCATATCTTATAACAGATAGTTGGATAAGTCAAACAAAAGTCTACATTGATCCAACTCGTAGTTTGTTAATGTTAAAATTGATGTTGTCATAAAAAATATAAGTCAAATGGACCAATCATTGTCAACGTCTAATAGAATGAGGAAACAAAATTATACACCGTGTGTGAGAGATGATGGCACCAGTTTGACCCGACTTTTAGTAGTATGTCAAGTGATGATGATGATGATTGATGTTTTACGGCCACTTTTGTACACGGCTAAGTGGGCGGAGCGACTTACAAAGGTAATGAGGCGAAGTCGAAGATGAAACAACCTTCAGATATGCCCACGCCGAGATTCAAACATGGATGGTAGCGATCTGTGGTCCAACAGGCTACGGCTAGACCACGGAGGCGCCCCCTGTAGTAGGTCAAGTAGTCTGTTGACTAACTACTGATCCGTGTCTCTCACACTCATGTTGTTGACACAAAGTATCTCTTGTCTAAAATGATCAGTCCGGGCAAATAATCCGTTCTTTCAATAATCAGTAACAATCTGATGGTTTTTAAAAATAAAACACCAATTACTGACAGCTTTACCTACTTCTCCATCTGTTTAAATACCAATATAAATATTTTAACTGATCCTCCAAACTACCTTCCTTATGTCTTTCATTTATTCTACTAATAGTTTTGTAATACCCATCAGATAAATGACCTATCAGATAAATGACCTATCAGATAAATGACCCATCAGATAAATGACCCATCTATGATAAATGACCCATCAGATAATAAATAATGATGTAAATATATAAGGGGAAAATTTATTAAAGTAAACTAACAGCAATATATATTATAAAGTTCTCTCTCTCTCTCTCTCTCTCTCTCTCTCTCTAGCTCTCTCTCTCTCTCTAGCTCCTTCTCTCTCTAGCTCTCTCTCTCTCTCTAGCTTCCTCTCTCTCTCTATCCTCGCTCTCTCTCTCTCTAGCTCTTCCCTCCTCTCTCTCTAGCTCTCTCTCTCTCTCTCTATCTCCCTCTCTCTCTAGCTCCTTCTCTCTCTCTCTCTCTCTCTCTCTCTAGCTCCCTTTCTCTCTCTCTCCCCTCTCTCTCTCTCTCCAAATGACACCAAAACAGTAATACTAAAATGTGTTTTTTTGTGTTTTGCCAGGAAAAATGTTTTTACTAAGTCAATGGTGTGTTTTATAGTTTATTAAACACAATAATTAATTAGTCATCTTATTGATCTACTAAATAATGGACAATTTTGTCTGTGATCCCTACAGAGAGCTCAGTAATTAATTCATATTTCTGTTTATTTATATCTATCAAAGTATTTCCCTAAACATAAACATCTAGATTGTAGAACATTACATTTTTTCATTTAGATTGATACATTCTTTATAACATTTTCAGAAATAGATTCAGATTACTACATGATTATAATAAATGTATTTTATATTAAGATATCTTTGTAATAGTTATACAGTCTTTAATATCTGCAATATAAAATTCTGTTATTTATTGATAATGAAAATGTTGGTTTAACGAGACCTGTCATTAAGATACTGGACTTTTGATCAAAACAGGAAATAATGTCGCAACACATACACACAGACACACATATATATATGCACCTATTATTATTATTATTATTATTATTATTATTATAAAATATATCACCAACATTATAAGTGCCATTTTCTGATTTTTCATATGTAGTTATGTGGAATGATCAAGTTTACTTAAACTTCCAACACTGTTAACAAATGTCCCTTATTCGGCCACAATAAAGTCAAACTTTGGTTTTCACCAATAGTCCACGAGGCCGGTTAACTCTAGCCATGACACAAACGTTTACATTAAGATCAGACTTTTGTTTACTATAATCCACTCAATTATTCCACCTAAAATACACAAGGCCAAAGAAAGGTAAAACTTTTGTTCCAATCAAAAACCTACCCGGCTGTTTGGCCTTGTCTCCGAGATAGACGAGTAGATGTTTTCTCTTGTCCAATGCTTCAATCAACTGATGGCCCTCTTTATGAAATAAGAACAACATCGGAATAGTGATGTCATCTTTACCATCGCCAGACATCGCAAACAATGACTGACTAATGGCACTAGTTCCTTCGTGATTATCTGAAATAGAGGAAATACTTTATTGAAGTAATTCACAAACAAATCACGCCCATCATATGTTCAAGAACATGTTTTTTGTTTGTTTATTGACAACAGAGTGAACTACATCATTTAAAAAACCAGCTGATTCTAAACTTAAACAGTCATAAACTTTCAAAGAATTCATTGATATGAATGATATGAAGATTAATAAATACTTGTCTCTAATACTAAGTGTGCCAAAACAAAACACAACATTATTATTTACTTATTTTGCAACACAATGAATATTAATTTATTCATACGATACATAATATCATTTATATTATAAAATTACATGTTTTCCCAATATTTATTTAAAACCCTACTCTAGCTCTTTATGATATGTCTGAAAATCTGTGTTTTTATAATTAGTTAAAATCCAGTTTAGATTAATAATAATAATACCATTAGAGTGCATTTTCCCATTATACTATAGACACAGCCTAAACCCTATAATAATATACACACACACACATACACGCGCGCACACACACACACACGCACACACACAGTCTGGCCCTGTTATAATGCGGTCCAGTATACTGTGGAAGTGGATATAACACAGAGGTACTTGGCCCCCAATTATTTAGATTGTAAAATACTTACACATCATGTATTCAAAAATAAAAAAAAGGTTTTAACAAATTGTATTTGTCATAACTCAAAACATTACCATGGTTCACTAATCATCAAGTGTGTCAAGTAGTTTAATCGCATATATTAGAATAAACCCACATTCATGTGGACAGTTTCATTTATTCATGTGGCACTGAGAACCCAATAAACACTATTAATCATATGATATGATGATGATGATGATGATTGGTGTTTTACAGCCACCTTTGTGCACTTGGTAGGCTAAATGGGCCGAGCAACCTCAAAAGGTAATGAAGCGAAGTGAAAGATGAAACAACCTTCAGATATGTCCATTTGAACACGGGTGGTAGTTATCCGTGGTCCAACACGCTACCGCTAGACCACGGAGGCACCCCCTGTGTTATAATGGAGCCATACTGTATGTGTGTATATGTGTGTGTGTATGTACATATATGACTTAGCTATATTAGGTCTTTAACTGCTGAGAATCAAGACAGTCTGCTGCTCCATGTTAAATAAACAATTATTTACTTACAGTTACTTCATCAAGATATATTGTTTGGGATAGTACAGTCGGGCTCCGTTATAACATGAAATTGGATATAACATGGCGAGACGTGGGACTCCGAATCATGGGATCCACAACAGGGCATTTTTACGTGAAATGACATGAAATCCGCAACTGACCGATAAAACATTTTGAAATAATTTCAACGCCATCTCACAGTTTGTAATTCACACGTAAAAAAACATAGCCAATGGCCACAACATACCCAAGTTTATATTACTTGAGCACAAACTTAATTACACACCACCTTGGCTCAATCAGCCAAACAAACAGCCCAATCACAACCCTCAATTATTGTGTGACTCCACCCACTAAATTTATGTTCTATAAAATTGTTCAATAAAATATGATTTTCATTACAAAAGCGGATACATAACAAATACATTTTCATGGATGTTTATTTGTGCACATGCCCCTATAAACGTTCATTTATCGGTTCATAGTTGCTACCTGTTAAACATGCAGTATTTCTGGCAGATGAATATTACCAATCCAAGATGGCTGCTACTTTTTGCCCAATCTTGCAGAAATATTTTATTTTCCATACAAACAATGAGGTAACATTTATGTTTAAGTCAACAAATGATTAAACAATTACTGGGAACATATATTAAATAAACAATTCTATTTAATCTTAAAGGATGGTGCAAAATGAGGTGAATACATGGACTCCCTATTATCACCTACTATCACCTACCCCGATACTATCAGTGATAGTGTCCCCAACTCGCATCTACCAATAACACGGTCGACGGGTTGTGGACCCCAAGGACCTCATTATAACAGGGCCTGACTGTATTAGAAGTATGTTCTTGGCTTATATTATACTCACATACTAAACAGATCATTATTGTGACCACACAGTGACACTCAATGATATATATATATATATTGTAACTAAATATGATGCTTTCTGTATTTGCCTTACCTATCACTATACCAGCCAAGGCTCCAGCAGCTTGTATTAATCGAGCCTTGTCTACAAACATGCAGTCACCCCTTTCCATGATGACGACACGATCTTTGACCAATGCTTCGTTGTTCAGTTTTTCACAGGCACAAATTGGATCTGCAACTACTAACTTGCCTTTAACCTGAACAACATCATGGGGGGGGGATTTAAATGTAGTAAATCATTATGCCCATAATGAGTAAAAAAACATTTACAACAAACTTCTGATAAATTATCAGAAGTTAATATTTGTAAGATGACAATAATGGTAATGAACTAATTAAATAATGACTTGATTAGTTCTCTGCAAATAATTTAATTCTTTTACAAATTATAAAATTTTTGAAAAACACAAAAATGGTTTAGCTACTTTTAACATTTCACCAAATATGTATTATTGTATTTGTAATATCAACTTTAATAACAAAGACACAATTTCTGTAAAAACAAACTACAGAAGAACACAAATGGTTCCCAGAAAATCGCCGACCTCGACATAAATTCCTTTTTTTGATATTTTGTTGGATCTGAATTATATCTAACAAAGATAACTATATGACCGTACAAAATATAAATTTTATCATAGATTGTTAATATTCAATAAAACAAAATGATAATTAAGATATTTATTAGATGATAATCAATATTAAGCTTTTATAATAATCAGTGTATATAAAAAGTTATCCTGAACAATCTTGATTTTTTATTTGATTCTAGTGAATAAAATCCCACTAACACAGGTACTGGCAGGATTTGAACCCACAAGCTGGTGGTTTGTGGCACCATACTCTATCTACTCTGCTGTCAAGATGCCTTCACATTCGTGATTTATTTAAATAAAGATAAAATTCTGAACCTTTCCCTTGCTACTTTATTATTCCAGTTTTCCTTCAGAGTGAACTATAATTACTTTTCACCTTTTTAACAGTGACGTATTTTGTTCAAATCCTGTATAGTAATTGTCAATTACCCAAAACAACATTATTAATGGTTGATTTATAGTAGCTAACAACAAATTGTAGAGATTATAATTTACTTAAGTTCTCATTACTTACTCCTTCCTTTTTCTTCAGATCATAACCAAATTGTGCTGGACCAGCGTACAACACAGTACCGAGATGAGGTGGTGTTAACAGTTGGACAACATGAGGCTCGTGTTGAGCTATAACATTAAATAGTATTAGTATTATCAAAATAAGAATAAATGAGATAATAACATAACTTAAACCAAGTACATTCTTAATATAAGTAATCATTCATACAGAGTATCTATGGGATTCCAGTAAACTTTCACATTGTTCACAGTTGGTAGAGATTGTGTGTGTATGTGTGTGTGTGTGTGTGTGTGTGTGTATAAAAGACAATTTATATACCATCATTGACATGGCTCTTCGATAATTCAATCATCTCTTGCATAAATTGCATGCCATCTTCAGCATCCTCAGCACTGGCAGCCTGTTAATATATAATAATAATTATGATCATTTTAGATACATCTGATTGGTGTCACTGTACAGTGCATTTAAATGAATCCTGCTTGGCGCTTTATATATATATATATATATATAGAGAGAGAGAGAGAGAGAGAGAGACACACACACACACATACACACACAGCTCTGTTAAAAACCAATCAGGCTACTCTATTTCCTCCATAAGGAACCTTTATAGAATATTTGGCTCCAATATTGAGACATCGGGTTCACAACCTTAACCATAAATGGTTATTAATCATTTAATACCCTCATTGACTGACACCATTATATACTTAAATCTGATAGTAACTGGCCAATCACTGAGCAGGAAATATTTGATCATCTTCCAAAACATCTGTGATTGGTCAAATTATTATAAAAGTGCTAATAAAAATATAACTGTTTCAGGCCAACTATAATGGAGAAACAATGAAAGAAACGAACAAAACGATTCAATTACCCCTGGCGCCACCATGTGGTTGAATTTTGCACTACGGTCTCGGGTTAGAAGTCTAAGAGTCACTGTGTTGCATGGCCATTTATGTGTGTAGTGACCGATAAATGTCTGACTGAAAAACTGTATTTAGGCTATTTATTTAGGCAATTTTATTTATAGTCCATTAAGGGTATGTGATCTCCAGATCATAATTTTGAATTTAATAGGAATGGCACAGACTTCATCCAATAGATATATGCCACTAAACTAAATGACATTCAGCACGATTTCCATGGCTGTCATAGACCGGCCTGTTTTGTTCAAACATTTACCATCTGACATGAAGATGTGAATGGATTTAATCAATGATCACATAAATTATAGTTCAATGGGTTATTCTTATTACTGTAATATTGGTATTTATGGTTAGTATATATTAATATTGCTATTTATTAAATATAAATGTCAAGGGAGTTAATACTCTAACGTAATAACATTTTTATTTAATAATATATACAGATGATACATATATGATTGGTTGCCAGGTAGAAATAAGAATAACATTCCCAAAACTCTACATTAAATATTTAAAAATTCTTCATTAAAATCAATTTATATTTAGCTAAAAGTTTAATTTTTTAAACCATTGAAACTTATGCTAAAAAATCCCCTACAAGTCAACATGAATAACTAAGGCTTAGCTGTGTCATTCATCTGGAAAAATTGGTCCGCTCAATGATTGGGTTATATCTTGATAAATCTTGTGTTAAATCCTTTGGAGAGACACAATCGTTCGGCTGAAATACTAGTCTTAGTCTCCGTGTAATATGAAATAATTTGCTGAGAGATTTCCAGTATTCACCGTTAGTGAAAAGTTGCCATCCCCTATTAACAGTGGGAGCCATAGCTGTTTCTAACCCGAGACCACAGTTGGATCAGTCTGTTACCAGCATTAAGACACATGAAAACATCTGACACAAACATCTGAGAGAATTAACATGTTAACTTCCTACAATAAATGTCTGTAATTATGAGTATCAATCACTTATAACAATATGTCAATGAACTACACATACTTTAATTATATGTCAGTATGTTTTATACATAATGTGTCAGAATGTTATATGTGTGTGTGTGTGTGTGTGCATGCTCGTGTGTACGTATCATAAACACATCTAAGTTAGACAACCATTGCATCTGCATCACAACAGGAAAAAAGGATTTCGACTTACATCAGCAGCTGTGTGAAGCAGCTGGACCCTACCATCTGTCATTGTTATCACACTGATACCCATCTTGGCCAAGGTCTCAATCTGATCCTTGTTACCTGCCACAAATTCGGAAGCCTTCAATCTTTTACGATTGCTAAAAAAGAAATCAAAGCTAATAAACACACACACACACACATTTACCATAATGATGTATTCCTACATTTGAAATTAACTAATAAAATAGCATTAAGATGGACTGAAGTTTAAACTGTAAAACAAATTGCTGTCATATGTGATTCGAAAAAATTTAACGTAGGTATTAAATTATATATTAAAATAGTGTTAGTTCATACAGAGTTAGGAAGTGAGTTTACAGAGAGAAATAAGTGCCAAACTTCTGGAAGATAATACAGAAATATTAGAGGCAAAATAACTCGTTGATATTCAATGGATGTATACTTTAAATCAGGGGTCGGCAACCTACAGCGGCCCGCGGCGACATTCTCTCCGGCCCGCAACATTATTCTGGAGTTTTAGAGTATTTGTGAATTTTAGAGTATTTGTAAAGCATCAACATTCTCACATCTCTTTTAAGTTTTAACCCACTTACACATTGGTTTCGGCCATCACTGACAGTGTAATTATCAAAACAACCAGATGACTAAACTATCCTTTGCTGTTAATGGTCCTTTTTAGTGTTTTATTCTATAAAAGTGCTCGTTGGATGCCACATTGATAATACTGTATAAAAACAAAATACTATTTTCTGTCAGATTCCTCCAACATAGTCATCAGATTTGGCATTCTTGGTAAACATTTGAGTATGTTGAACATAAAATTACAGGGCAGAGACCAGTTAATCAACAAACTCATCTGTGCATTTAAGGTGCAGCTTCGTCTGTGGGTGGGACAACTCATTGCAATTATGCACCTTTTTCAACGTTGTCTGCAAGTCAACCTATTGAGGCCACTGCATATGCAGCTTTTGTTGGGCAGCTGCAAAAACAATTCAAAACTTGATTTGCAGATCTGTGTATCAACAACCAGACTTTTGTATTATTTGCAACTCCATTCAAAGTAACCGTGGACAGTGTTGCCATTCACCTAGAGATGGAATTGATTGATTTGCAATACATCACTTACTTGAAAACCAAGTTTACTGAAGTTGCAATAGTTAAGTTTTACCAACAATAATGTGTCACGCTCGAATGATAATTGCACTATTCGGAAGAACGCATCTATGTGAACAACTGGTAAGCTAAGTGATTATTGCAAAGAGCAAGACGCGTAGTAAACTCGCTCATGGACATTTGGGGGGTACTCCGAGGCTTGCGAGCACACATCTACAGCCTGATATTCAGGGGTTGGTGAACTAAGCCCAGCACCAGATCACGCATTGAATTGAAAATAAAATTATTAATTTTTTTTATTTTTATTGTGTTAATAATATATAATCGTTAACATTTATGAAGTTATTATATGTGAGGAGTATAGGTCACGGTAGACACACAATGTATTAGGCAGCTTCTTGCGTTTCAAAATAGACGTTGCCCACTGGCTTAATCCAAATGGCACTTTATCACTCATACAGTTCGAAACAATTTCATATATTGGTGACATCTGATGCTCTGACACCCATTCGTTTTTAAAGACTGTTTTAAAAAACATATGCCAGTGGGAGGGGGGGGGGGGACCAACCCATCCCCACTCGTCATTTTGTGTCTCATCCGGCCAGCCGACCAAGCCCAATTTTACGATTTAGCCCTCCTCTCAAAAAGGTTGCCGAACCCTGCTTTAAACAATCAAAATAGGACCAATATTAAGTGACTTTATAGAATGATATATTCACATTTACAAACTGTAAAAATAGTTTATAAAATATTTTGTAACCAAATCGCGACAGTTTTGTAAGCACCAGATAGTTATTTTATTAATAGACAAAGGTATTCTATATGAGATGAAACACCTTTTGTTCACATTTCGTTGTACACATAATATAATGTATTTCAAGTTTGTATTAAGATCATGTACTCGTCTGAAATTTCACAGCAAACTTTTACCTGAAAATAAACTCACATAGAAAGTTCTGTTGAAACAGATTCAGAATGGATAGTTGAATCAACAACTATTTTAATTACTGATTCTGAAAAAATATAACCAACAGCTGTTTTTCCCTCCAAAGTAGGTTCCAAGTAACATCAGTGGTGGACCCCCATAAAATAACGTGGATTTTCCTCATAAATCTCTCCAGTATTTCAGTACTACATTTATCACGAACTTTACACAAATGTTACCATCATTCCACTAAGTTTCATCTCATTAAAATATATTTTCCATAACTTAATCGTAGTTTAAATGCAAAGCGAATTTAGATATTTTTGGAGGATGCAGCCAGGAACCACTCATGAGTATGCAAGTTTTTTAGCGTGTGCCACCGTCTCAGTCACGGTGTAATAGGAAGCCTTGATGGTTGATTGCCACCTAGTGGATGATGAGACAATTATTTTGAGTTGATTCTGGGACACGGCTACTTTGTGGGATGTCCTACTGATCTTGAAAGAAGGTTACTGATAAATGGCGTGTAATTAGCATAATAATAATAATAATAATAAAATGTAATAATAATAATAATAATAATATGTAATGAGGTAATTATAGAAGTCTATAGTCAAAATCATGTTAGGTCACATCATCTATGTGATGCTAATTTATGATTGATATAATTATCATTTACCTTTATACTGGCATCATCCTAGACAGAAAAATACTAAAATAGTTCATCACGGATAGACTTCACAGTGACAGATGTCTATCAAAGATCACAGACTCCCCCGCCCCCAAGATGTCTCACAAAATGCTATCATAACAAATGTCAGCTATTTCCCCGATAAAATATGTTGTTGTTATTAATATTAACCCATGGCCCATCCCTTGAGATTCTAGGTACTTCGGGTTCACTTTCAGTATTTCAATCATTCATCCCATTATAACTGACAGCGTGATCCTGGTATGTCAGGTACTAGGCCACAGTACATGGATCTAGATTCATTTTGTGGGTTTCCTAAAGAATTTTATTCACAATTAAAGTTTTAAAATTTTTAATAATCATTAAAATAATATATATATATATATATATATATATATAGATAGATAGATAGATAAAATGATATAGGTTTTTAGGACAGATAAAGATAAATTTTGGATATTTTAACTTTTGGTTTTCCCCTGTGGCACAGATTTGCCCAAAAGTTACCTTTATAACTTTTTGGAAAAACCCCCTTTGGGGGTTTCCCCCCTGGGAGCCCCTAGGCTTAGCTTAGTGAGTCTTAAGGATAATACATCCCTGTCAGGCTCCTAGTCCCTGGGGGGGGCTCCTAAAAGAGTCCTATGCTTCAGTTTAGTCAATCTTATGGATAATACAGCCCTGTCAGGCTCCTAGTCCCTGCGGAGCCCCTAGGCTTCAGCTTAGTGAGTCTTACGGATAATACATCCCTGTCAGGCTCCTAGTCACTGGGGGCCCCTAGGCTTCAGCTTAGTCAATCTTATGGATAACACATCCCTGTAATGCTCCTAGTCACTGTCGGGGCCCCTAGGCTTCAGCTTAGTCAATCTTATGGATAACACATCCCTGTAATGCTCCTAGTCACTGCGGGGCCCCTAGTCTTCAGCTTAGTCAATCTTATGGATAACACATCCCTGTAATGCTCCTAGTCACTGCGGGGCCCCTAGGCTTCAGCTTAGTCAGTATTATGGGTAATACAGTCTTGTTTATCAAACATTATCTCATCATTATCAGTGATTTTGTTAGAAGATTAAATGAAGGTCATTTGACCCATTTACTCTCAAGGACAGATCCGGGCAACTTTAGTATCCAATGTCAATGACAAATCAGTATAAACAAAAGAGACAACCGTTTTGAGACATTGGTAGGCCCATGAGGCCCACCAATGTCTGACCCTGTTTTTTTTTGTCCCCCCCCCCAGTTAATTTCTTAACAAAATCACTGACTAGTAAGTAATCAAACATTTAATTCACAAAACATATTTGTGTGATGATAGTAAATTGATAGTTAAAGTCCCTAAGATCAGTAAATGACAATTTCATTGTTTATGTTTCTTATTGGTAAATCAATGTACCAGAGGCTGAATGAGCCTAAATGGAAATAAACCTACATCAATTGTTAAATGTACAATTTATATACAATGAACTATCTATAAGTACTGTACTAAAAACACTAATTTGTACATAACATTGGCTCACTCTGGAAATGAAAAGGTATCGTGAGAAAGATATCATCGGCAGCGGCGAAGAGTTGATTTCAGTTATTTTAACTGGTCCTACCGGAGACGTGTACCCGAAGGACAACTTCTTACAGAAACATTATTTTAAAAACCAGATACGAGCCTGATTTGAACCCATAACCTCGAGGTTTGCAGCATAGTGCTATAACCACGAAGCCATTGGTTCACCCTATATTTGTGGGAATAAAAAGACAGTAGTTTACAGATAAATCTCATCAACATCCATGTTATCTGTAAGATGACAGCATTTCTAGTCTCAAATCTCAAAACTGGGAATTGGGTTTATTACCAAGATTCACAACTAGTAAAGTAGTATACACCAGGTTTGTTATGAACCATAAATCATAGAAAAGAGTAATTCTTTCTAAATAACAAAAACATAAACCAACCATATATATTACAATCATTTGTTCATTTCATGTCCTAACAGTATAATATTTAAAATATAATAATCTATTTGTTAAAACATTACATTATGTTGAAATGATAAACATAGACTGAGGATGCCACAGAAACATAGACTGAGGATGCCACAGAAACATAGATTGAGGATGCACCAAATTATTGTCAACATTCATAAATACAGAGACTATTATCGATTAATTGAGTGACTCTCTAGGGGAACATTCTACAAACACAGCCATAAGCCAGATTAGAACCCACAACCTGGAAGTTTGAGGTGTAAAACTATGATGATATCGGTTACCGAAGACATCTTTTTGTTAGATATTGGACCCTAAATAGAAACCATATGATAATAACATATGTATATACTAATGTTAATAATAATATTTTATATAGTGCCTTCCTCAAGTTGAATTGCTTTAAGGCACTTTACATTTAAAGCATATTTTAAGCTCATATTACGCAAACACATTTTATACATCAATACACTTGTTTATAGATATTATTAATATGCTAATTTAAATAAGTGGGTTTTATGAACTGTACACAATATTTCTTAACCTGCTACAAATTTAAAATCATCAGGTAAATTAGTAAACATCCTCGCTGCCTGGGAGCTGATGATGTCATAGAGGTTATTGACCTGTATCAATTGTTATTATAAATACTTCAAACTCAGTATGTGGATCTATACAAGCCGAAACAAATCTTAACCCCCTGGAGAGTATACTATCTGCTGTAGTAATAATAAAGTGTCCTTATTAGAAGTAGCCACTCCAAGATGCTGTACGTTGATGTCCCAATAAGTTGTACATAAATTGCAAACATAATTTGGAATGTTTTATATGATTTACCAGTGAAGACAAACAAAAAGTGAGAGATGTTTTACTAAACACACAATCATCATATGAATTGAACCAACAGATATGATACCTACAACAGTATCTGATTAAATCACCAGAGTACTCATTCATAACCAAGTTGAAATACCGATAGCTAGAGGGTGGATTCAAACTAAGAACTTCCCAGTTTCAAGTCCAGCACTTTACCACTAACCTATTATGAACAAACTAAGCCACCGCAAACCATACTATGATGGTACAAACCACACTAAATTATTCTAAACCATACTATATCACTGTGAATCACATCAAGTCATAATAAACAACACTAAGTTATTGTGAACCACACTAGGTCACTATGAACCACACCAAACTTCTATGAACCACACTAGGTCATTATGAACCACACCAAACCTCTATGAACCACACTAGGTCACTATGAACCACACCAAACCTCTATGAACCACACTAGGTCATTATGAACCACACCAAACCTCTATGAACCACACTAGGTCACTATGAACCACACCAAACATCTATGAAAGACATTAGGTCACTATGAACCACTCCAAACCTCTATGAACCACACTAGGTCACCATGAACGACACCAAACCTCTATGAACCACATTAGGTCACTATGAACCACACCAAACCTCTATGAACCACATTAGGTCACTATGAACCAAACCAGGTCACTATGAACCACACCAAACTTCATTTCATTTGACTAGGTTTAAACTAAAGGTTGGATCAACCAGTGAGTACCGGTGTTCAAGAAATCCTCTTACTTAAATATCTCACAATTTAGTTTAATACTTTATCTAGTTAGCCATTATATCCTTAGTTAGAATTTTTTTGTTCTTTTATGAAGGGAGTAACTTTATTTTATAGCCACTTTTGTGCACAAAGCAGGCTAAATGGGCCGAGCGACCTCCACAGGTAATGAGGATATGTCCATGCTAAGATTTGAACTCAGGTGGTTGAGATCTGTGGCCAACCATACTTCCAGTTAGACCATGGAGACGCCACTGAGTAACCTGGGACTAATTTATCAAGTAACGCTACAACAGAACCTATAGGACATAAAGAACATATGACTAACAATAAACTATCACACATCAAGAACATATGACCAACAATAAACATCGTACCCGGACTATGAGTTTGTCCAACTCCTGTACTAGGTACGCCAGTGAACTTGATTATTTTCAAGGATATTGGCACAATAGAAGTTTTGTAATTATTATTATTATTATTATAACCGCAGCTCAAAATGTAGAAAGTCAATAGAAAACATAACAACAAAAATATAATATATTGATCAAAAAGGGTTTTTGAAAGTTGTATCAGATACTGGTAACCTGATTGCTAAAAACGTGCACTTCATGTTTATTGAATTAATTAACCCATTTAATATGATCTTTTATCACATATTCAAGAGAAGAACACAGGGATTTGATCTTGTTACAACATAAGGTAACACTTTATACAGAATGTATAACCTTGTTATATGGTGGCACCATCTGGTGTATGATTGGATTACATTTAAATGAACACACACGATGTTAACATCAGTCTAGCCAAAGCCATGAGAGAGGAACCAGCGATAACAAAAGTATATAAGAACTTTTATCATCACAGCTATGATACAAACAGAGAGAAGATGAGCTCTCCCCACATCTTTATATACACCAGTCACTGTAGCCAACCTACATCCATCACCTAATGTCTACAAGCATTATGAACAGTGTTAAGCGTTCACCTCTGATCTACGCCGGTCTCTCCTGATCTGCCGACGATGCGCTCGCTGAGGGTCTCCTCGTTGAAAATAAACCTGGGAGGACAACATTCAATCTCAACTGTAAACGGATAAACCTTTATAGAGTGCATCAATTTTGACTGTGGTACCAATTTGAAATGTTCACCTGTACCACAAACAAACAATGTCTTCAAAGAAACATCAAAGACACCAAACATCGTCAGTCCATTAATGTTAATGCGTACCTAAACAAAAGTCAACATTCTTTCATCACCATCACCAAACATAGAGAATAGCAACACAGATGATGACTAATGCCTAATGGTTATGTGACAAGAGAAGACAACCGGAAGCTTATAATAACGTGTTATCTGTTAGCCGTAGTAAAAGATGAGAGTATCTCCATCACCAGAAGTTGATGTAAACTTACTTTGGTCGACATGATGATGATGATGACGCTTTAACAAATGGCATTCTAACTACAGGAACTTGACATCTGTAACACAGTATCCAGCCAATCAGTGATTAATTAGGTCATGTCAAAGTTAGGGTCATGGCACTTGTGTGTGCATGTATATATATGTATATGTGTGTGTGAGAGTGAGTTTGTGTTGAAATGCCAATGTTCTAGTATTGCTACCACAGATGGAAACAATAAACAGAGTCTTCTTGCTGGAGACAAAATCTTGTACTTTAATATATGAACATAACTGTAAACCTGTAAAACAAAAACAGAGATCTGGAAAAATATATCGCTCCTTTTTGGGCTAATATATATATATATATATATATATATATATATATATATCAGAAACTACATTTAATATCAGTGGTGGGCAAGGCCTTTGATTCACACAGACACTCACCACCTTATAGGTTAAATAAGCGTGATGACAACATATCATTGTCTTCTTATGATGAGTTGAGTTATCTAATTTCAGCACTGAGCAAACCCGAGACACAATTCTTGAGGGAAACGACCATCCCACAAACAGAGGTATAACCTCAAACTACTGGTACCTACAACATCATGACAACTGTCAGTCATTAAAATATGGGCTGTCAATACCTTTAGTTTACAACACCTTTAGTCGTCAACCTATATATTCTTTTTGTACGCAGACAAATAATGTAGATACTACTCTCACTTGTAATTTACAGTACATGCAGTTGTCTGGATCAAACTGTATATAGACACGTTAACTGTAATGTATCTGGAAATATCTGTCAAATAGGTCTTTAACTATGAGAGAATATCTGGTACGATATTTTCATTTATTGTCTGTTGATTATTGTTCCTAAGACAACTTCACTAGTTAAAAGTGTACAATAATGATTGATAGTCATGAAAACCATAATGTGTGCGTTATATTGATAGATTATTTGTCTCGCTAATAGGTCTTCATGTCTATAATACTGTCATATACATGTCTTGTACTTTTATATAAAAGTTTAATTTTAATAATAATAATTTTTAAACATTTTCTTACACCTCTTGTAGGTAACACCTAACCCAATATCAGTGTATATCTCATCTTGAATGTCAAATAATGTATATTATTGCTATGGGTTCTCAACCTATAATGTTATTGGTGTTACATCTCTGTATATTGTATCATGAACAAATGTAATATATACGTCAATTATGTACAGTATATGGAGGCATATAAGCACTTACTTACTACAGTTAATGAGCAATCAGTTGAGTTATTTAGTTTTTGGCAATAATCATAATTAGGGAATATATAGCTGAGAGGTGACTGTAAGTGTAAAAGGAGACAAATCCCGCAATAATAATGTATGAATCACATTCTGCTCTAGCTGCTTCACCTGTAAAATGTCCTCTAATCAGGCAACAGAGTGGCCTTGTAGGGAGAAAAAACCCTGAAAGCAGGGAAGAAAATTGCAGAGCAAAGTGAGGCACCACTGCCAGGGGCACTGCAAGCACCCCAACCCCTGGAGAAAAAATAGGATTTTGTAAATTTTTAGGACAATCCAAGACTTGACTGGGGAGAAAATATGTTTTTGCAAGAGAAATTTTCTTCAAACCACTAGTTCAACCCATTCCCCATTTCTAAAAACTTTCAAATCTGGAAACACTGGAAATCCAGAAAAAACTGGAACACTCTCATCCCTGTCTAATAAACAAGTTAAAATATATAGATTGTCTGGAAAATGGAATACAACTAACAAGCAATCATTCAGTAATTATATTATTAGATTATTCACATTGTGTACATAAAATATTCATGAAGGCATTCTCCTGATATTCAGGGTGTCATACTTATACCATTGTTAATGATTTTTTAAAATCTTTTCTTCACCGTTATAAGCTGATCATGTTTCTTTTATGGTGACAGACTTTAGCAAAATGAATAAATTACTTGCATAAACTATTTATATCTTGTCTCATAAATATCACAGATCAAATATTGGATACAAAACATAAATTTATGATTTATTTACTCATGTTAGATCAACAAATATATATTTGACAAATCATACAAATATAATGCTGTGCCTTTAACTTGTGCATCCTCTCCATTTACAGATCAGAAAAAACGTCACACTTTTAGAAATATTTGGGAGAAAGATGAATGCTCACATTGACAACCTTAGGAGATACTATAAAGTTTACAATAAAGGTACACACCAATTCTTCACTACTAAATCCAAAACATGATATTTGCAATTTTATATTCAGCTGTCTTCAACAAAAGAAGCAAACATCACTCTTCTTTGGGGGGGGGGTAGGGGGTTTTGTAAGCAGCACCATTTAAAGTTTACTTTTAGGTGATGTAAACAGTACCATTTACAGTTTACTTTTGGGGGATGTAAATAGTACCATTTACAGTTTACTTTTGGGGGATGTAAACAGTACCATTTACAGTTCACTTTTAGGTGATGTAAACATTTACAGTTTACTTTTGGGGGATGTAAAGTGTACCATTTACAGTTCACTTTTAGGTGATGTAAACAGTACCATTTACATTTTACTTTTGGGGGATGTAAACAGCACCATCTACAGTTTACCCAAATCAACATAAATTTTTCTGAACAATTATAGTCCATTTGGGAATAATTATATATACATTAGTAAAACGATAATAATAATTACGATAAATAGTAAAACCCATCCTTTCAGAACAGTTGTTCCTTGGTTGAACTCCGGAAACCAGCATCAGTTATCACCAGACAGGCTCTAACATGGAACTGATCAGGACGTCCAAGAAATACGTGGAGAAGGGATCTCATGACAGACATAAAGAGGATAGGTTACAGCTGGAGGGAGCTTGAAAAGCAAGCCCAGGACAGAACACTTTAGGAAGTGAGCTCCGGTGGCCTAGTGGTTAAGCATCCGGCACTTGGTGCCAACGGTCGCAGGTTCGAACCCCGTAAGAGGTCGAAACTTTTCCAGGGATTAATTTCTCGGCTCACTACATCGTGGGTGGCTGACACGTTGAATGGCGCTGCCGTCTCCACTGAATTATTTAAAATAAAGGGGGACGTTAAAACCCCCTGAGGACGTAAAACACTCTGGCAGTGACCACCCTCAGGGTATTTCGGCTCCATCTTTCCGTACTGCTCCCCTGTGAGTGGTGGGGGAGGAGGTTTCTCAACCACTCCAACATAGAGGCTGTGCTGATTAAGCGACAGCCTGGGCATTCTCCCCGAACAACAAAACCAAAACCAAGACTTTAGAAGACTGTTGTCAACGACCTGTGTCCCAGGAGGGGGGAAGAAGCACACGGGTGGTCGGCTAAGAAGGCAGGGCATAATATAGTGATAATCATCATCATCAGTAATAAATTGTCAGTACAGTCTAATCAGTATTATATACAAATTTTCATACCGTGTCTCATATGCAAGTTAAAATTAGAAGAATTATTAATTAAGCTGCAAATATTAACAACACGTAAGTGGCTTATATATATCCAATGACATGCTCCATCGCATACTATAAAATGTATGCATGGTGCTTATGTGTAGACATATATATTTCTGTGTGTCCACAGGCATGGGTGTGTGTATGTGCGGGTGGGTGTGCATGGTATGTGTGGGTGTGGGAATGGTGTGTCTGTACATGTATATGGTGTTTACATAGATAGTCAGCCAGACAGATCGATTATAAAGCATTAATTACCTAGCTTGTGTAGCGGGACAAGAGCTGTCCACCATGTTCTTTAATGGATCCCGAAATATTTTGACGTAGTTACTCTCAAACATGTGGTTAGCATTAGGACACGTGTGTTCATATAACCTCTCTCCTTCGTCATATAATGACTCCAGACCAGCAATCTGATAAAACAAGAAAATATTAATAAAATCAACTTGATAATAATAATAATAAGTTTTATTATGTTTTAATTGCCAATTTATAGTTTTATATTATAACAAAATTCAGTAAGTCTAAGGTGTTTTTATGACACACACACACACAAATACCTTGGAATCATTGATACTGTTATTATGTATAGATAAACTCAGTGGTAGGAGATGAGCCTCAGTGGTGAAGACAAAATTATCAACATTTACAATGAGATCTTCTGGTTCAGAGAAGAGAAGATAAAGATATTTGAACGTCTCTGCCAATACGTACGAGTCCATTCTAAAAATAATAATATGATACACAGTCAAGATGATGATTGATTGATGTTTTACGGCCACTTTTGTGCACACGATAGGCTAAATGAGCCGAGTGACCTCCAAAGGTAATGAGGTGAAGTCAAAGACGAAACAACCTTCAGATAGGCCTAAGCCGAGATTCGAATATGGGTGGCAGTGATCTGTGGTCCAACACGCTACTGCTAGACCACGGAGGCGCCCCACGACATGCAGTCAACTAACTAGTCATAAACACATAAACAGAAATATTAATTTATTACATAACATTTAAATATAAACATTACTTACTGATCCTCATGAACCCCAGTTGTTACATCTTTAATAGCAGCAAATCCACACTTAACTCTAGCCAGATTATCTAAATTCTCTAGAACCTCTTTACCAACGTCAAGATAATGTGGATCTCCTGTAGCCTGAAAAACAACAAAATAATAACTCTAGGCATAAGTATAATAATAACAACAATGTATTCTATGAAATTTAAAAACCAACATAATAAAAACTCTTCTCTATGTGTGTGTGTTTGTGTGTGTATATATATATATATATATATATATATATATAAACACAAACAATTCATACACATGCAATAGACAATTTCGCCGACCACTGCGCCATCTTGCGAACGTACGTTTGCGGGTCGCATTTCACTGGGCTCGCTGAACTGTATGATAAAAACATTCTTTTACCAATCGTGAGATGTCGGGGGTACGATTTATTTCATATATTGATAACACGTTTATTACAGTTCTCAACTTGATTATTTATTTTCAATAACATGTAATTTTTTCAGGCAAAAATAAACTTTCAACTTTCCTCATACAAATAATCTTATCTATTAGTAAAAATAATTCTACATTACATTTAATAAAAATTAAACAGCTACAACAACTTCTAGATTGATTTAGTTCTGTGAATCCCCCAAAACAGAAATTTACAAACAATTAGTGAATTACACATCTTGTTCCATACTACTACATGGCTTCACTGACCAGCAAACCACGGTAGATGCGGACTGCGCTTGCGTCGCGGAAATTGTCTATTAACATCAATAAAGGAAAGTAATAACACTTAATTATCCTATTTTATAATATTATCACTAAATCTCAACAAGTCATCTACAAATCACATTAGTAACATAACACTATCTATCCTTAGTTTTTGAGTTAAACATTAGATTTATAGTTTCCACTCATAAACATCCTGATTTATAAATAAACAGGATATCTCCAACCACAAATGGAAAAAAAATGTCAAAATAAACAAACGTTAATAAAGATGTTCATGTTTTGGTTGTGAATTTGGTATGCTAAAGTATAGATTCTTGTTAATATAATCCTACACATATTACATATATTGAACCAAAAGGTGCGATAGATTCTTCACACCACATATACACATGTATATAAGATGAGAAGATAGTCCTAGAATCTATTATGATAAATATGAATCATCTTATACAAATGTAACATCCAAACAGAAAAAAAAAAACAACATTTGACAGTATTTATTTATGAGTGAGTCAAACTCTCACGGGTGATAGTGGATAAATTTATGTCAACAGTTATCTGTACACCGACATATTATATCTTACAGAATATTACCACTGACACAATTATAACACATGTCATATTTCGTACAGAACTAGAGTCAATTAAAGCATGTACTCATCATAAGTCTAGTCTAGTCTAGTCAGTATATATTAACATACAATGTCACATGACCATGCGCTATGGCGGAAAATAAACTTTATGAGGCAAAAACCGTCTAAGTATCACAAATCAGGAGTTGAGTTAATTTAGTGGTTCTAATGATAATCTCAAAAAGAATTGCCTTCACCTCTAAAATAAATTGATTCAGGGCTCTTTGATGCTTTAATGTCAGTTGATTTTTTTAAATTGATCGTGGCAGCTTCTAAATGGACATCATTTAACAATTTTGACTGTATCAAGTTCATTGTAATCTCTGTATCAGCTAATAATCAACCTCTAATTGTTCACTTTGTTTCACGGGTACGTAATATCAAAGGTATGATTAAATCACACTTGGTCACATGATTATAAACATCTTATTAAATCAGTCTTATAATTATTTATAAATAATAATTTTGTGTTAACAGTGTTATTAATGGAAACAGAAAGGAAAGGAGCATGTTATAGGAGATAACTGTTTTTCATAATAAATGATGATCACCCACTTCACTAATACATGGGTTCAATCCAATGGACCAGCTGCATGTTGTCAGGTAGTTTCCCAATTGTTCGCTAGGTGCAGCACCGTTTTCGCAATATCCGGTGAGGTTGGCCAATGAGAGACTTTGAATTATGATTTAGATCTAGTATGGAATATATAGGCAGATATCTACTTTTTTCTCTCACCAGACTGGCTCCACATAAAAACATGAGTCTGAAAACCAGAGAATATTCCCACGGCCCTGTTTAAAATGGAAAGTATATACGGGAGATCCCAGAGATGGCAGAGAACCGTGTTTGTTTACAATTATTAATCACCTGTTAACATCAATGACATGCACCTAAATTGAAAAGGAAGTACATTTCTATTAGCTTAAATGGTATTCCATCCAAACAAAATAGTCTTGATAATTGTGAGTAACTGGCGGATTATTACAAGACATTTTCACTGTTGTTAATCCATCACTGTCAAACCACATGCCACTGTGGGGGGGGGCTGTTGGACGCAGATTAGCAAGGGGTTGTATAAAATATATATTTAGACATAATTTCCATTTGTACTAGTATGTTTTCCATGCTGGTCAAAATTGAGCAGTGAAGATGACAAACAAGATCACACACAAGGATGTCTGTCAACATCATTTATCAGGACTTGTAGCGACTTTCTCACTTACCATTTCGGTGTTTTAAGGATTTTTGTGATAAAATTGACGAGTTTACTGGTACAATGTAATGGATGCTGGGTTTTGGAAAAGGTGTTTTTTTTCTGTATGTACATATCAGTGTCCGGATAGATCTGGGAGGTGAAGCACCAGAGATTCACCTCCCCGGAAGTCGGCACAGCGCCCCCCAGCGAGTGTTTGTCTGGATTTGGCAACTAAGCCATTACATGTGAAGTGACCATAAATAGAATTTGAATAATACACAAGTGTATATGGTGTATATCCCTTTAAGCCCAAACCCGGATTTAATCATTGGAGAGATTTTAAAGAGAAGGAGGAATAATTCTACATAGATACATAATAAGTGATAGAAAGGGAAAACATATAAACACATGACAGCTTTAGATGTGATAAAAATAGCAAATCTTTAGGACAGTAGGTTAAAATGTGGACCAAAAATTATGGAGATAACAAAAAGTTACTGATGCCTTCATAAAACATGATACTCGAGTCCAGGATTGGGAAATTGTTATAATATTGATGATGACAACAAAGAAACTAGTCAAAGCCTGCCACCCACAAACAGCCGCCAACCACACCTACCTCCACCCGCTAACGGCACCTACCGCCACCCGCAAACAAATGCCAACTGCACCTACTACCAACCTTTGAAAAGGATCCGATTTCCTACTATTCAGCCACCACCAATGCTTACGCAATACAAATACCATACACTGCCATATAAATACAACTCGCTATTACCACCATACACAGACTGTGAAATTTATCTGCTAATCTGGGAATAGATTGACAAGATGTCAGGGTCATTAGGTGGAGATCATGGTGGTGTTGATCGTGTAATCGGCGATAGATTAAATATTGCAATGCCAACTTTCTGCCAGGTCCCAAAGTTCGCATTAAAGTGAGATTAGACTGTATTTCCCAAACTAACAGTACCTTATAGAGGAAGTATGTAGACTCTAGGAACTCTGGTCTCAGTGGATGTTGGGCCCAATGTATTCGGAAGTCTGTTGTAAAGGCCTGTAAATGGAAAATATTATGGTCATTCCACTTCACACACACACACACACACGCACACACACACATGATAAACAACCTAACTATATTATTTGTGAACTAAGCAAATAATTATACATGGAGACTTCTATTTTTGAAAGCTAATATTCATTGAGTCATCTCTATAATATGTTATTATTATAGCAAACCTCAGGTAGGAAGTTATGTCGTTGTATCACTTGATACAACATTTCATGTGTCTGAACAGCAGGTTTAATATCACCTATCAGTGTCTGAAAAAAATATGATAAATATTATAATAATGATAACATAATAATGATATTTATTACAATAACAATAGTTATGCAAATGATAACAATAAAATTATTGACAAAGACATGGAGATATCTATAGTAAACAAGTTTTTCCAAGATATAAATGGCATTAAAATGTATGCATGTGTATGTAAACATGCAAGCATGTGTATGCATGTTTGTGTATGTATGTGTGTGGGAGAGCTAGGGAATGGTTGAATCAATCAATCAATCAATCAATCAATCAATCAATTAATACACTAATTAGCTGATATAAAATAACCATTAATTATAATGAAATAAATTCTGAGATTAACAACATTTTGAGTAATAATTAAACACAACATTATTCAGAATTATTAAACAAAAACAACATATTGAAAATTACAGTAATTAAAATAAGAACTATTTACCAGTAGTCCTGGCCAAAAAGCCAGCAAGGCATCCATGAAGTTCTTAGAATTTGTAAATGGTTTGTGCATGTGCACATCGATTAACATTGGTCCCTGAGTAACGTACTTCCTGATAGCAGCATAATGCTGGAAAATTATATAAATAAATTATGAAATTCTACGATAACCATAAATAGATAAATAGAATTCAAGCAATATATTATTTAGCATCGGAGCTGGCCAAAGAGTGACTCCCTTGGGTGATGATTAATGTTTTACGGCCACTTTTGTGCACATGATAGGTTAAATGGGCCAAGCGACCTCCAAAGGTAATAAGGCGAAGTTAAAGATGATCATGCTGAAATTTGAACTCAGGTGGTAGTGATCTGCAATGTGCTACCAACTAGACCATGGAGGCGCCCCGACTCCCTTGGGAAAACATATCCCACAAACACAGGCCTGAGCTGGATTTGAACCCTCAACACAGTGGTTTGTGGCACAGTACTATAACTACTATGCCATTGGAATGTCCCAATACATTGGTGAAAACAAATCAAACTTACAAACTACTGGTACTATATGAGTGATTGTTTTACCAGGAAATTAATGTTAAAAATGACTCATAATAAATTACATCGCCATCTAAAAGATTTAGTTTCTCTTTCTGTTTCATAATAACTCAGGATTTGTCAGATCTGATAGAATTACAAGAAAGGGTATCAATCTAAAACTTGACAAAATAATTCTTAGTGAATTATGAATTAAAGTGAATTATAAAGTTTATAAATATTTTGCCCGTATCTTAACAATTATTGTAGCTATCATGGATCACCATAACATATACAACATAATATATATATATATCAGTAGAATTATAAATGTTTTATTATTTCTGAATTAGCAGTGATTTTATGTGATTAGCTACCGTATATACTTGAATATAAGTCGCACCCCCGTAAAAGACGCACCTGTTTCTAGGACCAATAAGCCCCCCTGGAGTCAAGATGCTCTAAAATCAGCAAATTATCAGCACTATTTAATCAAAACCCAAAAATTCTTCATCTTCCCTCTTTTCACTGAACATCTGTTGATGTGTGATCATGTCATGATACATCTCGTCGCTTTCGTCATCGTAGTCAGCATTGTATTTGTCATACTGTTCAGCCATCAATACATCATTTTTGTGCCATCTAAGTCAATGCTGATAGAGAAATTCTTGAAAGATTTGGTAATGATGGCGGGGTCTATAGAATCCCAGGCTGTTTTCATCCACTGTTTGACTACAGGTAATGATGGCTGTTTGAAGTAGTTTATAAGTAGTTCCCATGTGCCAGCTTTTTCAACTACATATGCTCATATGTTTCAATAGTAATGACAAGTCTTTGTGATCACGTCATTAATTAGACCATACGATTAAATAATCATGGCAGTTATCACAAATAAGTTCGGCTTTGAAAGACAACAGAGAAAACACACCTAATAAAAATTTTGTTCATATATTCATTATTAAGGTTGAAAAACAATATTATTGTATTTCCCCCTAAATTATGCCAAATATTACCTTCCCTTTTAGTATGACATGCGTATAAGTCACACTCGATTTTGGCGTCAATTTTGGAGTATAAAAAGTGTGACTTATAAAAGAGTGAAATAAGGAGAGATAGATATTGTCCATAATTGAATGCTTCATCATGGAGATGTGTTCTAAATAAATTTATAATTTGTATTAGATGACATACAGTCTAGAAAATATTATTAGTTATGTAACTGGGTGAAAAACTGTTTCTAACCCAGTGTCACAGCCTGTATTTGAACTGTAACTACCTACACACAATAAACCCCTAACTTAGTGTCACAGCCTGTATTTGAACTATGATTAACTACACAACATCGCGCTTGTGAGCCAGAAAATGAATCATGGGGACAGTGAAAAGTATTTAAAAGACAAAACTGCATTGTGAAACAAAGATAAAATTACTGAAATAATTTTTTATTATTTAATATGAAATTTTGTGTGTTTCAATAATCCTGTATTATTACTACAATGATAAACATGCTCTTCTATAAAAAACATGATGTACATCTATGCTGCTAAATGAACGAGATATGATGCTCTTGGATATGGGATGTCTTGGGTATGGGACGTCTTGGGTATTGGATGTCTTGGGTGTTGGATGTCTTGGGTATGAGTTGTCTTGTTACCAACATTTAAATTGAAAGTCATGAAATGTGCTATTGAAGTCAACAACATTCTTCCATAATTTAAAAAATCAGATAATTCAGATTTCTTTTGTTATAAAGTTATGTATAATTATCATCAACTTATTTCACTTCTATTTTCACTCCATGACTGCATGAGTTTAGATCAAAATGATGATTGATGTCCGTTTGCATCTAGATCTAGACTAGATCTGTCTAATTAACTTGACGGCTGCTAAGATACTGAAATTACTTCTCCCAATTACTGAATTTCTTGACACTGAAATAGCACCGGCCATTAAGCCGACCTCCAAAAATAAGGGTAATAATACTGACTCAAAGTATCGGCTTAATGGCCGGGGGGACCTATGGTATTAGGTCCAGTATGTTTACTATTTGATCTGATGCTAACTTAAAGATAGATAGGGTTAGGTTTACTGTTAGAAACATATATACTCTCGTCTCTCTTTTGAGGGATTTATGAACTAGTACTAATGAATGGTTTCAAATGGATTATGATCTTTTCATGGAAAACAATTCAAAATACATAAACTACTCATAACTCAACCCTAACAATAAATGTAGGTTTCAGTTAAATAATTAATGTGGGATTCAATTATCAAAATCATACACTTCACATCTGACAACAACACTGGCAATCAATTTGATAAATGTTCAAAAGAGACAACAGATGTGATCATATAAATAGCCCACAGAAGGCATGTAAACAAAATCAATATTAAATGATCTTCAGTCAAGATGACAAATACAGATGAGATTATCCGAAATAAAAAGCATAGAATTATGTAGAGCTTTTGGCATTAATACTTCTCCCGCCACGGATGGACATACCTTGTTAAATCTGTCCAGGTATGTCTCGTCTCCCAAAAGAATGTATGCCTTGAGCACATATTCATAATAGGAATCAATACCTGCACCAACACCGCTGTCTGAAACAAACAAAATGGTAAAGGAAAAATATCATTTTAGACGTAGAAATCTGCTTCGTAATTACAACACAGATGTCGGAAATGTGAACTAAATATTAGAATAGCTTTAAAAATAAATTACACGCCTGAGTTTATCTTATGTTTTGATACATATCTACTAACATTAAACACGAAGATATTTTGTGGATATGGAAATTGAAGAGTATATAATTTTAGCTAAGTGTAGAGTATGAAAAATATTAAATTTAATATATTAATTTTCAAATATTTTCAAGTGCCGACTTAATCGTTCAGATTCCAAATATCTCCACATCAAGTCAAATGACAAAAACATTAAAGTCATCATCAACATTAAAAAAATTACTTCAGCTCTACAGTGCATGTATGTGCGTGTGTGCACACAGGTGTGAGAGAGAGAAAGACTGTCTTACCTCTACGGACCCAGTCACCATTATGTATGTTAATAACTGTGCCCACGAGATCACTAGCTCTGTGACGAGATTTCCACAAATACTCCATAGCTTTGTGAGCTTTCTCCTGAAAATAGATAAATTTGTGGATAATTTCACTATAATTATTGGTAACAATATCTCTAACTGGATCACTCAGACACCTGTACAAATATATCTATCCCCAAGGCGAAGTGAAAGATGAAATACCCTCGTTACATAGCCCAGCTGGGGTTTGAACCCAGGTGCTATAGATCTGTGTCCAACTGTGCTACCAGTTAGGCTATGGAGGCACCCCTGAAATCATCTTTAGAAAACAGACAGAATACTACATCATCATATACACCTCAAATATAGGATCTCCACAGGGACAACTTAATACCACATCATCATATACACACCTCAAATATAGGATCTCCACAGAGACGACTTAATACCACATCATCATATACACACCTCAAATACAGGCAGAGACGACTTAATGCCACATCATCATATACACACCTCAAATATAGGATCTCCACAGAGACAACTTAATACCACATCATCATATACACACCTCAAATATAGGCAGAGAGGACTTAATACCACATCACCATATACACACCTCAAATATAGGATCTCCACAGAGACGACTTAATGCTGATAACTCTAATATCATTGTCCCAGCACACGCTGTACAGGTATCCTTCTCATTACCTGTCCTAGACAAATGGTGTTTAACACCATACCTGAGATTAACCTGTTGAACGAAAGATAATATTTTAATATTCATATAAAATAATATTTGACTTTAGACGTCATTTAGAAAAAATGGCATCTGAATGTTATTAGCAGGGAATGATTAAATTTGAATATGGATGTCGTTACCCCATATAAAGAGAGTTCACCTTTAGGAATGAATAATACAGGATGATGAAGTAATAAAATATCACAAGATACCATATTAATCTGCATTACAAAATAAATGTCACATCTATTATTAGCTTAAACCCCCCCCCAAAAAAAAGTCATCATCAACTATTACAGACCAAAAAACCCCAATACAAGCTAAAGATAATACGTTAATTATGCTAACCCTTGGATATGGCATGCCAGTAGTAGTATTAAATGCTGGAAGTAAACGATAACCGATATCTTTGGCTTTCTCTAGTAGTTCATCCTGATACCACTCCATACCCTTCTTGTGTGACTTCAAATAACGAGCCATCACATGACCTCCTAACAAACCTCTAGAATAAACAATAACAAAAAATTGGATTTAATAAACAATAATAACAGATCAGATTAAATTATCATCAGATAGTTTATAATAGTAGAGTGTTATCTATTAATAAATATTAACACGCTTTTATTATAAATGAAAACATGAACTGATGCATAAATGATTGATTCATCATCAACTTTTTAGTGTCTGTGATACACAGTTATTCCTCTCTCAACAAAAAGTGATATCAGTAAGAAACACGATCATTAAACAAATATCTCACTGACACCGATTTATATCTAATCAATAGTTCATTCCCTGCGGATTTATTAATTAATAAAATAACAATAAACATCTAATAATAATATTAATAATGTATAATTGCTACACAGTGATGTAATTAACAGATACTATAATTGCACTAAAGTATTTCACATCAGAAAGTTAAAAATATAAACTTCGAATCTGATCAAACATAATTTATCCCAGAACCATCGTGACATTCTCCCTCATATAACACTAATCTTGTTTATGAAAAATGACACAATCTTTAATCAAACAAAATAAATCCCTTTTTTTATCAAGTCGAAGGTTGTCAGTTCAAACCAATTATTCTGTTGCTGGTCTTTCACATACCAATTTACCATTTTAGTCTCAAATGTAGGTAATGGAATACAAATTTAATGAAGGAGGATTGCTGTCCAAAAATCAGATTGATGAGGATGGATTGTGGATGTGAGACTGTTACAATGTTACAATTTGTTTTATGTCAGGAATATTTATTTTGATCAGCAAGTTATTTACACGATTCACTTAAAGTATTGTCATGTGTTTATCTACAGTAAATTAGTTTGATAGTTTTTTGTGTACAACTACGTTTAGTTGCCTTTATATGAGCCAGTTTATATCACTCATGAACAGTTGTCAAGGGAAGCTTGTAACATCTGTCACATGTAGTAGGTGAAACCTGTAAGATATTTTATGAATTGGTAGCTGAAAAATGTTGCAAGAAAATGCAAGCGTTGATGGCAGAGCAATTTGTGTAAGTATTAATGAGATGAGACCATTGATGAGACCATCCTGTACTAATCTACTTTGGTCAGAAAGGTAGGTAAACATAATTATTTCTATGACATGGAAAATTAAATTATAGGTGTCAAGGTGTACCCATCAATAGTTGTCATTATTATCAAGTCATCGTAGATCTCAACAGCTGAATACTGAAGTCATAACAAGTTGTATGCGTCATAGAGAATCAGTGTTGGATCACTGTGATCTATCCTTTAATTTGTCTGAACATTTGTGTAAATGATTTAAGACAATGTATTATCTTTGTGTATCCTAATGGTAATTCTGTCATTATTTTGTAAATATTAATCTACCACAGTGTCAGATTATTGTCTGTGTGCTTGTGACTGGGCAATTATATATATATATATATATATATATATATAATATAGTCCTTGAACCAACATCTTGACAACTTCACATTGTACAAATTCATCATTACTAATTTTTGTCTTTCTATATAATTTAGTTCAACTGTACCAAGAGTGAGTGAGTGTTTTGTTTAGCCTCATTGTTGATCAGAGTTGACATGGTCACTGAGTGACTACATGGATAAATGTTCTATAAATACAGATAGGAGTTGGATTTGGTGCTCTAAACATAATGTGAAAGACTGTTAAAAATATTAAACAATGATTGTAATATTTATTATTAATAAAAGATGCTAGAAACTGGCCTGCTCACCCTAATACTCTAATGTTGGTCTCAAATACGGAGACCACTATATCACGGTCAAAGGTGACACCATTGATGACAAGATGGACAGCTTCTTCAAACTCTTCAATTTCTCCTAGTACCTACCAATAACAGAAACTCATATATATATATATATATATATATATATATATATATGCATAAGGGTCATTTCATATAAAATCAACCAATGCTTCTCACCTGACCACTTCAAATTATATTACTATTTTGTATATATCAACTACTATGTATATGATGAGGCCTGGCACAATTTTTTGCTTTCACTAACAAATATATTCAGAGTTACACCACTTTCCAGTGCCAAGGGATACCTCTAATTATGCCGCTTTCGAAATTGGACTTAATTTCTTGTTCTATTTTAATCCCGATAACTTTTTAATTAATTGGCATAGAGACATGAAACGTTCAGGGCTGAAAGCTGTGCCATAGATCTATCCAGAATTCCAATAAAATTAAGCAAACCTGTGGTTGGCAGATCAAGTTCGATTTTATTTTCTACCAACTTTGTAAGTTAATATCTTCAGAACCATGACAGTTAGCAACGTTCAAACTGTACAATTTCAATCTCCATAAACAAATATTTAAAAGATATAACTCTACTTAAGATGTATAAATGATAAATATATTAAATATACCTTTTAACCATATTATCAACCATTATATTTATCAATCCTACAATTATAATATATCCATGATTTAATTAATATCTCAGAGATTGTGGCAAATAGTTAGAAAGAATAAAAGCCAATCCATTCTACATATAGTTTGTTTGCTTTTGTACACAAGAGTGAATCAATATTTTACACTAACATTGGTCAATCTACCTACTGAATTGCTGTATATAACACAAACAGTTTGTATTTACACACAAACACACACACACAATCTATTTTACTTACCACTAAAGTATCTAATGTATCGATCAATGTTAATGAAAAGCTGCAAGTAAAGAAGCACAACAAAATTTTAAATTCACAAATATAGACTCATATTTTACAAATATACAAACATATATCATAAATATATACAGGCATGTATCATAAATATAAACAAAACACACACACACACACCCTGTGCCCAGTTTTATAGGGTTACAAACAACAAGGCAGACCTTACTTAAGTGGCACCCCCCTCTCTCCAAACATTATGGTTCATTTGATGATTACAGTATAATTACACCAGGTATTTTCTTGGATATAAGATTAAAATAGACATAACTATGATAATAATTATAATATTTACAAAACAGAATTGTAAACTTATACGAGAAGATGAAATATAATGGCTTATGATGTTAAAACTGGATCAAACACCATTACACACACACACACACACAATATATATATATATATATACTACATACATACATACATCATACACGTACACACACACACACATATAATTTTGCCTTGGTGCTGGAGATATAATTCGAAGGGCTACAATCTGACTCCCTTTGGGAAACAAATGACAGATGTAAGCCTTTCCTGGAGGAGGTAACATCCCTCAGACACAGTCAACACTGGTAATGAATCTCAGAACTTTGGTCAGCATACTTAACTACGCCAATATTTCATAAAACTAAATTAAGTTCACATTCACATAAACCAAGATCTCTTGGTTATTTGTATTAGATGTGAATATTAACAAAAAGTGAAACAGCAGAACTATTGAACTTTACTGCGTCAGAGGGGACAAATTATTAATAACAATGTCATCTATATGCCATATTTGACTTATGATGTCATCACATACAGGACATAATACAGAGAGTAAACAGATAAACAAAATAGTCATTTTATTTAAATCAACTTACTCTTACATATATTAATAATTAAACTACAATTAGATTTCAATAACGTGTAGCTTAATAAGTCATACTAATCAGTGACAATTCTCCCAAATCAATGGTTAGAATGATCTTGGCAGATGAACATGATAGAAAGTGTCAAGCAAAGCCACTCTGCTTTGATGTGGCAAAGTGGATGAATTGTTAAATGATCTGACACATAGTCGCACCTTTTCTATCCACATAGGGGATCACTGAGTTAATTTTGTTAAACACTTGGTGTAAGTAAGGTGAGCATTCACAAGATTACTGAAAATAATAAAACAGGGGAATCCATATCTGTATGTTCAGAAGAATGTATTCTGAGTGTGTGTATGTGCATATTTTAGCAGTGTGAATAAGGCACTGGCACAGGAAATCTTGACCGGCGAATTCAAACTCTGGAAAATTCATCAGGGGACTGAATCCAAAGCAGTAACTTTTCATCTCTGAGTCATGTGTAATGTCTGACCAATCCATTGTGTGTGTGTGTGTGTATTATGTGTGTGTGTGTGTGTGTGTGTGTAAACAAAACTATGTAAAACCAATTATACTAACTCTCCTAGAGTGTCATCTACATCACCTCTACTAGGTTCTGTACCACGATATCTTCCTTTACAACTTAAAGGCATCAGCTCATCTGCAGGATAGGCATAATCCTGTATATATCAAAATAACAGTTATTGTTTTATATTATATATATATATATATATATATATATATATATATATATATATATATATATATAATGGTCATAATAAAAAGGTTATATATAACAGTTATTATCAACTATATATAACACTACCATTATAAATATAACATGGTCGTGTATAACAGTTATTGTCAACAATACATAACATTGTTGTATAATATATTATAACACTGTCATAGTTAACATATTATAACATGGACATATACACCACGGTCATATACAACCTAAAGTGAGAGGTTCTTGGTTCAGTTCTCACAGACTGTCTGAATATCAAAACGATATAATATTTTTAAATACAGAAGCATTTGGTCACAATGACCCAATGTTTGACCTGAAACTGTAAGGTGATTGTTGGTTCGAAATTGACAAAATAAACTATATATCATTAGTGTATGTTTTAGTATGATATGGCCTTATTTTAGACGATGTGACTAGAAAACTGGTAGAACCTTACATTACATAACTTAGTCAGTAGGGTCACTTTATATGGATCTCTATACTATAAGATAAACTACTTGTAGGATTTAGGTCAGTGAGGTTATAATACAGTTAATGTTTTGTTTAGTCTTGATGATGGTCAAACATATCACATCAACTACTAACTAGTCAATGGGAGATACTGTGATAAAATGAGATGATTAAATGACAACTCATACACGGTATATATATATATATATATATATATATATATATATATATACATTATATGTAATATCATTTAAACTGAAACACACACACACACAGACAGAGAGAGAGAGAGGAGTGTGATAACTTTCAGGTATAAACTATTTTTCAAGCTTTATAAGCAAAAAGCTCTACATAGGATTGGAGGGAGGGGGGAGTTGTTGGTCAGTTTTCACAGAATTAAATAACATACAAAATTGTTTATATTGCTTGTAGCTGAAATGGTTTTTCGTCAATATTCAGATAAAACAAATAATCTGCCAGTAGTACTATCTAACAGTTAAGTTACATGTCAAGTACAACAAATACAAAAATTAAATATAGTCTAACACCACACTGAGTTAGCGCTAGACCTAAACTCTCTTGGGCCATTTTGGCTAAAAGGAGTCATTTTGTTTTAGCCAAATACAATGTTGTTTAGTCATATTATGTAGGTGTAACTTAGTTATAAATGAGCACGAAGATGTGCAAAGATAATCTGACGTCACTTGTTTGTGCGCTGAAATATCTTTCTTTCTTGGAATGTACCTCCTTTAAAGGAGTATCACTCCAAGTCCAAGTGTGTACAATTCACATAAAATTCTTAAAATCGAAGCCTTATCGCGATTAGTCATTGACTCACGTCGAATAATTTATTCACGGAAATTTTTCAGGCGATATCAGGGTGCAGAATTATGCTGGCTGCGTTTTCATAAAACAATTCTTCGGGATATTTAAAAAAATAGTGGCCAAACACACTTGTGTACGGTCATTATCAATATGTTTACGTTTTGGAAAAGCCGCATGTCGGAGAGAGATGATGATGATTGGTGTTTTACGCCCAATTTTGTGCACATGATAGGCTAAATGGGACGTGTCGGAGAGAGGGAGCACGTGGGTTTATTCGTCTTTTTAAACATCAAAAGTCTTTTCTTAACATTTATTTTGAAAACTGAAGACAGTGGAAGGAATATACCAAATAATTTGGTGTATTGACAGCTAAATGTCATAATAAACTGATACATAACCATGCTGGAATCTGATTTGAATTAGAAATATATTGTTATCCATGACGTCACCACTACGTCACCACTATGCTAATATTTTTTTAATACTAGCTATTAAAACCATATACAACAAAACTGTGCTGGAATCGACGGAGAACACCAGATCGTAAATTTGTTGTATGATTGATGTTTTACGGACATTTTTGTGCACATTGTAGGCCAAATGGGGGAGTAACCTACAAAGATAATGAAGTAAAGTCAAAGATAATCTGTGGTTCAACACGCTACCAATTGGACCACAAAAATGATAAAGACAATAATTATGTGTTTGTGGTTTTATTGATCCACACTCTAACATAATACAAGTGTTTAAACATAAAATAAAGCACAAAATAGCAGACAGTAATAATTCATACACAGAGGATCAAGGAGGAAACACAATCAAGTTACCAAGCACTGCATATAATTCCTTCAGCAAAGTATGAAAACAGTTAATATGATATATGAAATCCATATTTATATCATATAAATATTAACATAAAATGGGGAAAAACCAGAGTGATCAAACAGATAAATAGGAAAGGGACAGGGAAATCCATCATATAAAGCCCATGTGCTTTTATTTAATGCAAATAAAGACAACTGGCGAATCAGAAGAGAGTATTTGAGTCACGTGACCATAATGCAAAATGGACGTTTACCAGCCAAAATCAGCAGCTCACCAAAATCTCTCCCATCCTTCAAGCATGGTTCATATTTTGAGTTTATATCCATAAATATGACACCTGAAATGGTTACAGCAGTAGATTGTGCCATTATTTCAGATCAGGAAACTATCGGATGATAAATATTTGTCATTTATCATAACCCATTTTCTGCTGAAAATCGGTCCAAAATCCATCCTACAATCGGGAACAGTACTTTTTAGCGAGGATTGGTGAGGTATCTAATCAAGTATTGGAGAGACATTTAATCAAATAAAGATATAAAACCGGCATTTGACATGAGCATTTCATGTTTCGCTAAATTGACGATACGTGCATTTTAGTAAAAGATTAAAGTAAAAGTTCTAACATAGAATGGAAAGAATATAATAAAAACTAAACTGATCAAACTTTTATCCTGCTAAATTTATTTCCATATCAAGTTGACTAATTATTGGTAATATTCTGTTTTACTGTCAGTAAACTTTAAAAGGAGAAAGCATTTAGTGAATAATATTAATTTAAAATAATAAAAATAATTATAGCTATTAATTTGGTTAGATTTCTCCTCTTCCTTGAATAATTTAGAACATTGTATTGTTGATATTTGGCTATGGATGACTCAATATCTTCTAAGAATAAATTACAATAAAACAAATATTATATGAAGACACCATTATTACAGATAGGTGCATCTTTGATTAGCCTTAATGGATAAATAAATAATCTAGGGGTTATTTTTGACAAATGTATTAACATGTATGAACATGTCACATCAGTATGCCGAGCTGACTACTACCATCTTAAGAACATCCACTGTTTAAAACCATTCTTGACACAAGAATCACTTGTAACTGTAGTTCATGCCTTTGTTACATATCGTATAGACTATTGTAACTCCCTGTTATACGACATATCTGATTATAACATCAATCGCCTTCTGCGAATCCAGAATAATGCAGTTCGTATAGTGACAAATACTTGAAAATATGATCAATCACCCCGATTCTTCAAAAACTACATTGGATACCTGTTAGAAAACGTATCCATTTCAAGAATATACTAACAACTTATAAATCTATCAATGCCATGACATTTGAACACCTGTGAGAGTCATCTCAAAAACTCAGAGTATCCAGTCAGATACTATTGCAGGTACCTGTCTCAGCTCAATTCAATAGGTGATTGTTCATTTAGTGTTGCAGCTCCCACTTTGTGGAATATATTGTCGTCCGATATTAGAAATATGTCATCTCTTGAAAATTTTAAATCTGTTCTAAAAACACACCTGTCTAAGGTCACTTTCACGGATAAATAATGATTAGGTATTGCTTAAATCTCTTACACGGCTTTTACAGATATATTATTTGAGATATCACTGTACAGCGCCTTTGAATGGCTCCTGCTAGTAAGGGCGCTTTATTAAATATACATTATTACCATCATTATAATGAGGATATTGCAAAATCCTTCCTCAAAATGATTAAATTTAGTGAATGAGTGAATTATTGATTTAATCTCATCATTGCTCACACCTCAGAGACATGGCTGAGTAACGATTCTTTAAGGAAATATTTATCAAATACAGATATGGGTTAGATACCAACCCAGAACCAGACAAAACTTAGAACATATGACATAATGAGGAGAGAAAAGCATTATCATACTATTGGCTTCATACATCAATCAAACAAAAGAGAAATATATCACTTTTAAAATGGTAGTTCTTAAATAGAAGATTTTGGTTGATCATGGGATAAGTGTATAATTCAATAATTCTACTTTATTTAACCATCTGTTACTAGTGCTAGATATAACAGAACTAACCAAATATTTCTGCCATCTGATATACATTTAAACCAAACAGAAAAGATATATAAAGATGCCACTGATGGGGTTACTAAATTATTGCATCATAAATATTTTTCTGAACTTTTCAAGTATTAAATTAAAGATAGAGGATTTATTGGCCATTTTGAAGGTGGTTCATTGACTAGACCCTTCATTCAGTAGTCAGTCAATTGTATTAATTCATTTATTATTATTATTGAGGTCCAAAATTTAGATGAGTCAATTTCACTTTTAAGTTTTATATAAATTATAAGTGATGACAATATAATTTTTATGTTAGCTCAATCTGTGTTTCAATTATAAAATCTGATGTAGATGTGCTTCTGAGTTCTTTCTTTGTTATTTTTGCTACTGCTGTGACTGATCTGAAATAACGCAATACTTGTTGGGAAAGGTACAGCTGGTGATTGTTCTAAGTGTAACATCTGGATATTGATTTTAAAAAAATGAAACATTTATCGAGTTTTAATTCATTTTCAGCATATCATGCAACTGAATGTGTAAATATTGCTATATGCACCACTGTCTTTTTGTGTACATTTAACAAAAATATATCTATGACAATTCCCAAGGAGGGTGCGGCAGATTGTTTTATAATTTTCTTCAGAAAACTCAGAAAAAATGGAAAACTCTTGGAAAACTTTGCAGGCTTGTAAAAGTTATTGTCATCTATATATAACATTTGTTATATATACAGGGTTCATACTCATTTTGACATCTCAGATTCCAGGACTTTCCAGGACCTTCCAATGTCAAATTCAAGGACCTTTTCAATGAATTCACAAACTTTTAATGGGCAAAAAATACAACCATATTTCAGAAGAAGTGTAATGACTGAATTCCTGTATGCTTATGATTAGAAATATAGATCTATATGTCCAAATTCCAGGACTTTCAAGGACCTCTACAAATATAACAGGACTTCCCAGCCATGGAATCCAAATTTTCAAATTCCAGGACTTTCCAGGACCTGTGCGAACCCTGATATAGTAACATATAAACTAACTGTGTGTCTGATAATGTTTTAAACGTGAACTATGAAAATGACAAAAACAAATTAGTTCTGAGTGAGATTCTAGAACAAAATGTTATGTTTACTATCCATGATCTGACTCTATTATAACTATAACCAAGATTGGCAGGTTTTTAACACCGATGTTATTAACACCATTAATTAATTTATATTAACATCATGTAAAAACAGGTTTTACATTTTTTTACACTGACTCGTTAACAACTCAATTGTTTTACAGGCAACTATAAAATAGTACAATGATAACAATATAACAACATCTACCGGTACTACAGCACGACTGTAATACATAAACAGCAATTGAGTTAAAAGATTAATCCAAATTATGATAACCCACTACCCAGTCTAGTTGACCCATCACCGATGAACACATAGTTGCCTACACGCTCCATCCCTCGTATAAAGGTGTAAATCTTACAGCGAAGCAATTAGTTATAATTTATAACAAACTTTATACTATAACTGGCTCAACTTTAATATGGAAACACTCAATCAAGTACTGTAACATTATATGACATTCTAAATAGCCAGATATAACAACATTAAAAACTTACCATATAACTTCTGTATCCATGATGAAACATTTCTAAAACTCTCTTTCTGTAATAAATAAGAAACAATAATATTACAGTATTTATTATTCATGATGATTTATTATTGGTTTATATCAGTGGGGAGTTCTCTCATAGAGCTTAAAACTAATCACAAATATTGACTAATAAACAGCATATAGAAAAATTTTAATATAAGAAACATTGATTATAAACTAATAATAATATATGTTATAACACCTTGACATTATTAATGAGTCAAGGTGTTTAGCTTCATGGCTTAGGTCACACCTGGAAGATATAAATGAAGGAAACAAATCCCACAAACACAGACATAAGCCAGATTTGAACCCACAACCTGTAGGTTTGCAGTGCAGTGTACCATTAGGAAATCCTCAGATTATCCATGAATTATATGATTTTGTAAATATGGCACAAATGTCACAGGTGCCATCTTAAACAATCATAACACCTCCAGTTTTTCATAGCTTAAGGCCTAACAATAGATGTGTACTTCTAACCAAGCAAATTAACGGCGAGTACATAAACTAGGCCAGGTCAGCTGTGATTGACGGTGATAGACTGGCTGACTGTTTTCAGATGTTTATCTGCATCGACACTAGTACAACGCTTTTTCTCATCTTTTAAGTCACACATTCAAAGAAATATGAACAATGTTAATGAAACAATTCCACACTTTTCTCATCCGAAAATGTATTTCCACAATACATAGAATACATATTTTAATGCATGCAAAATGAAACAAAAAACGTTCCATTCTGACATATTATATGCCAGCATGCATCTTGTAACACAAAATTTTATTTACATTTCATTTTAGATTTTGTATAATTGCCCGATCTTCTGTAACACATTTCCTGGTTTCCATTACTAAGCTACAAGTAACATGCATATATAACCCCAAATAATTGGCAACGAGTACTGGACCTGGGACAGATACGTTTTAAAGGTACCTAGTTAGTTACACTGAAATGTGCTCAGATACAATTAGGTACCTATCTAGATACATGAATTATGAAGGTATCTAGTTACAGTTACATTCCAGATGTATCTAGATATATTTACAGTTTCTGTGCGGTGTATGTTGTCATTGGGTGTATATTTGTGTGTGAAAGAACATGACAACACCAGTCCATGTGGCTTTCATGATTGCGATTTAAAACATGAAAGATACAATCAAGGTTTATAAATTATTTGGACAGAACATATCAAACAAACCCTATTTATGTTTATATTGGCAATTAGTGTCATCACGTGATCTGACTGATGGCTTCAATGTGGCTTTCTTAATTAGCATAAATTATTCATGTTGATAATATTTCTCAGCTCACGATTGAAATTTAAAAGATGAAAGATACAATCACAGATGAGACAATTACCATAGCTCTCTTAATAATTTGTATTCAAGACCACTCAATTAATTGTCAGGATACATGTTAAAATTATATAATATGAATGACAATCTTTATTAGTGTTAAAATATGCAATTAAATATATGAGTATTTAAAATAATCATGTATCTAAAATTCTGATACATCTCCTATGGGAAGGAATGTGTCTTATTTGTGTCACTGATTCTTTATCACAATGTGTCAAGAGATTCAATATAGGAGAGCTTAGATTTGCTCGGAATACCAAGCTACTATCAATCATGTTACATCTTTACTCATCTACGTGGAAGGTGAATCGTTTTATTGATGATTTTTATTATGAAATGTGAAATATTTTATTAACAAATCTTTGCATAGATTAAGTGTCTAGGTTGTGTGTATTCTAGTTGTTTTATTTCATTATCCATTTGTGTTCCTACATGTTCTTGTTATTATGTTGAATGTACTACCAATACGAGATAAAGATATTATTATTATTATTAACATATTATTATATTGTCAGTGATGTAACTGGAAGGGTAAAGGATGTGGATGTAGGTGTAAGTATATCTATTTATGTAGCAGACTATCTGGCAACTAATGTCAACTTGATTGACATTAGTTGTGTCTAAAGTGAGAGTATATTAAAATTATTATTTGGCTGGAGATGAAAACTGGAACTAACACTAATAACAGTAAAGTTCTTCTGGGATGTGTATATCACAGTACATCTAGCACATCTCAAGAGGATGTGTATATCACAGTACATCTAGCACACCTGAAGAGGATGTGTATATCACAGTACATCTAGCACATCTCAAGAGGATGTGTATATCACAGTACATCTAGCACATCTCAAGAGGCTGTGTATATCACAGTACATCTAGCACACCTGAAGAGGATGTGTATATCACAGTACATCTAGCACATCTGAAGAGGATGTGAATCTATGCAACATCTTGGGTAATCTGTCAAACTTAAATGCCACTGATGTTGCAATAATGGGAGACTAATCATACAGACTGGGAGTCCATCACTACACAGTAGAGTATTAACTACATCAGTTAGCATTTTTTTGATGAAGTTAGAGATGTATATTTGATACCATCACGTGACTCGGCCTACCAGATACCAACATATACAAAACTCACCTCTTGATATTGACCAATAGTGAACATTCAATCAATTATCTAGAGTATTGTGTAGAAATCCGATATGACTAAATCCCTAGAATAATCAGTTATACTTACAGCAAATAAAATTATAACACTATAATTAGCATAAACCATAAGCTACTGAAGAATGACTGAACTTCTCAATTCCATCGCATAAATTCAGTAAAAACATGATTATGTCACGAAGGATCATGTACTAAGTTCACCATCCAGGAAGATCAAACTAGCTAAGATGAGAGTATCAAAAGAAGACACGACTAAACTTGACAGGAAGAATTAACAAATAGAGGTGAGCATCAAATGAAGAAGACAAAAAAAACAGTTAAACATAATGATAAGAAACTCACCCATCAATGTGAAATGTAATCTAAAGGTATTCTGATAATGTTAAAATTATTATTATAAGTCAAAGGTGAAAAACAGAAATAAGACTCAGTGACCTACAAACAGCAGAGGGGGGGGCTCACATGAGACAATAAAACCAAGACAGACCTACTCAAACAATACTTTGTCGGTGTTTTATGAGAATACCTCAGATTATACCAGACACGACACTCAGATATATCATACCCAGTACAGATTCAATGTGAACAATAAACATCATTGAAAAGAGGGCTAAAAACTCCAGGTCAACTACATGTTCTGAGCAATTGAACTCCCTTCTTTAACTTGCTCTGAGCATCAACTACACTAAATCGTATACAGAAGAACAGCTGATAGTTGAGTGGAGAAATGAACACTACACCAATACACAAGAATAGGTCAAAGGTCATTCCAGGCAGAGATGAGGTCAAATACATTTTTATCTGTAACTTAGTGTAAGTATTTAAATACTTTTTTAAAACTCTTCGACATTTAGGAATTATTGACTGAATTCTTAAAAGTCAAGTAATTGTACTGTGTCCTTTGGCAATTCACTGAGAAATGATAGCAAAGTAAAGTCAATTAAGCCATCATATGAGAAGTCACTGAGATAGTAGACCATTGAGACAACTGTATAAGAAGGGTAGTTGACAAGAAGCCATTGCCTTACTCGTCTGTTATCACTGTAATGTAGTTAGCGATAACAAAACTACCTTAGACTGGTCTGCCTGTCATCTTTGGATCAGTGTTTCCATGCCCTAGTTAATTAAACTGAACAGCAGCCAGATGACTGCCAGATTTGGTGACCATCAATTGTTTCAAATATTTGTTTTACTAGAAGCCTATGGGTTAAGAGAAATTCAGAGAACGGCAACCGAGTTGATCCACCTAGCATATGATAAGAGCTTAAGAATATTATTGGAGCATCGCAGGAGTAAAGGGGATATGCTATACCTAAATGTAACTGGAGTATAGATACTCCTAGTGCAACAATATACTCTGTAGTCTCTGAGCACAATGTTCTTAGCTTATTTGTTATTCTCCAGTTAATTTTAGTTTATGGACTGTGATGGATTCAATCGAATCACATGCTCAATTGGTTTGACCATAAAATGACCGAGTCACATGATGTACCAAGAAAACTTTTATTGGTCAAGCAGCCATTGAACAAATGAGTTGAAGTTTTATGGGATGTTTGCCAACAATTTATTAACGATTCTTGTGGAATACTGTGGAATGTAGGATAATATTAATGGTTGGTAAATCAATTAGTTCACTTGATGTTAATAATAGTTTTATTTAATATTTCCTTGGAGTTATGGTAGCTAAATGAAGTATTTTCTTACTTCATATGAGGGTTGGGGCGATTACAGGACCAGGTATTGATTACGATTACTTGAGAATACGATGATTATGACTACATTAATTCTGAATATAATTCCTTATGATTACGATGTAAAGTAATTATGTATATTACTGATAAAAAGATGGTAGAGTGTTTACATGTTGCTTTGTAAAAACCAGATACACTTTTTGGTACCTTCTTGAAATGACTATCCATGGAAGAGTCATCATCCACTCGGACTCTATGGGGGCACTAACCATCATCACCACAGCCTTTTCCCGAAATCATCACAGAAATATACACCACGGCATCAACCCTCAAGCAGCGTGGAATCCAAGTAATACTCCACTGGGTTCCAAGCCACATTAACCTTGAGGGCAACGACCCAGCTGATAAACTGGCAAATGAAACCAAGAGCCTAGACGTCATCGAATATGACGAACATACCCCAGGCACATTCAACCATCTTGTTGGCAGATTCATCTCTAATCAACTTCAATCGATCTATACAGACTAAAGATCATCATCTGGACTTACACAAGGAACCTCACCGGCTCGTCACCCTTAACACTATACCGACACTGTCAACAAGTGTATGGCCTGGTACATTATCTGCTCAACCTCCCAGCCTACCTGAAGCACTGAAGAATACTGAAAGGTCATCTCCACTCGGAAGACTACAAACTTCCAGACCATCACCTAGCAGCATTGATCATAAGGAAATCAACATTCCTACCAAAACATCATAACCCCACTTCTCCAGAAAGATCCTTAGACATATCAACAACAACAATAAGGACAGATCAGACCCTCTCTATGGACTAGTGGATAAGAGTGTGGGACTTCTGTACCCATATTCATGCTGTGCGGGAGGCCGGAGGTTCAAATCCCAGCCGTTGCATTATAGCAGGAGGAGTTTTTCACCCTGGCAAGGTTTTTCTCCTCCGAACATGACATCTATAGTAAACTGAGGTGCCACCACGTTAAACAACTGCCATTTTGCCTATTATCATAATAAGAGAAATCAACACCAGGTGGCTGTGCCCAATAGGTGACAGCCAGGGGTCTCTACCCCAAACTTCAACAAGAGTCAATATGTAAATCAGTTCTATTGTTTATCTTTTGCCTTACATACCTAACCATATCTCTGGCATGATATAACATGGTAAATAATCAAACACCTTGATTACATTTACAATGTAATCGATTAAGATTACATTGCATATAGAAATGGCGATCATTATTACTTGAAATCATGTAATTGATTACGATTACCTCAACCCTGCTTCGTATGCAATTAATTAGTTTTCATTTGTTATTAGGAATGTATCAGTATTTAGACAGTCATTGATATATTCTTGGTTGAGAACTAGCTTATGTTCTTGGTTTTGTTATCAATACATCAACCCATTTAAGGGATCAATAATCAATACTAAACCAGTGACTTCACACCCTGGGTCTGATAGTGCCAGGCTAAAATCTTGTTTAACCAATTTGGCTAAAGAACCAGAATTCTTTTAAATGAAAATAGGTTTTGCCTTTTTTTTACATTACATGAAATTGAAAAACTTAAGGTATAAATTTAGAAGCACATAAATATTGTCTGTAATGATGACATTCTTTGCTGTTTTGGTAAAGGTCTGCTGACCCTGGGCTTTAACCAAGTCATCCTTTAGGGGATTTCCACTGACATAAACCTTTGACAATCTGGTCAAAAATATCAGCAATCAATTGACCAGTAAAAGCCAGTTAAAACCACTGGCCTAGCTAATACGAGTATTAGCCAGCTTTTGGCCAACCTTGCTTTCATTTCACAATTAAGAAATTTATATAAATGTATGCAACTAAATTTCTTGAAATGGAAAAATATTGGAACAAACCCGCAGAGTAAAGCTAAGACATGTGATTTGTATGATTCCATAAAATATTTTTGGTATCTTTAATTCTTTTGTCGAAGGCTAATCAGTCCATACTGCAGCTTTGTACTGATCCATAGCACCATCCTGTTATTATTAATGGAGTCAGTATCCCCTCAGACAGTATGCAATGATATTCTAAGTCATGTTAGGCAATCACACTAATAAATGGATGTACAATTTGTCTCAAACCTAGGTATGGTGCTTTGACAGCTCGGCCCGGCCAAGGAAAAAGATATGTAAATTAATTTATTAATATTTGTGTGTGTGTGTATTATATATATATATTAACAGCTTGGTGGTCGTTTACTTGCAGTCCAAGACTGATATGGAATAAGTGCATGTAGCTGTGTGAAATGTAGTAATGAATCCAAGCCAAGAGATGGTAACTTTGACATTTGTAAAAGATATTAAAAAATGTGAAATGTACTTATCTTCATTATTCAGAAACAGCAAATATTATTTAGTATGCAGCACAAAGTACAAAAACTAAATTTATATGATGACCTTAAAATAATACAACAAGAACTAAAAATGCATTTGGTACACAAACGTTTAGCACATACACTTACATTTGTCAGAATACGCACACTTCTTATTTGTCAAAAAATTAGGATTCCAGCCCTGTATTATAAAATGCTTTTGACAAAATGTCACCAACAATTAACTATCAATCAATAAAGCAATACTCTTTCAATCATTCCACTGATTTTGCCTACGTTTGATGTTAGCTTCATTTAACTGATTCGATGTTGTGCATTACTACAACACACCATTGTCGTATTAGTTATCATTGGGCCGAGCTGACTAGCATTCCATGGTACGGGATGTCTTGGGTAAGACTCCCGAGTTGTCCAGAATTTGACTGAGTGGATCATCAGTTGTTCTTTATGAAAAAAACTGAACGCTCCACAAACCGGATGATAATAAATAGGTATGCTAGATTTGGCATACTACAGGCATTCTTCAGCCAGAGAGTCATAAATGACTGGAACTCACTTCCCACTGTTCAAAGTGATTAACAGCCCTTCATTAAATACCCTCAAGTCAAGATCAGACAAGTTTTGACACATACACTGATTGCTAGATAGGTTTAAGTGCAACAGTCAGGACCAGAACAATAATCAGGCAGTGTCTCTATTCTATATCCAGGGTTGGCAGGTTTCTCCCCAACATGGTAAAAACCATGGTAATTGCCCAGTTTCTGCTGATGGAAGATTTAACCCTATTTCATAAAGAAACCAATAAAGGTATTATATTAAACATATTAATAATTCCCTTCTCAATTTGTACATATGTGCTGGAGATGTAAGAAACAGATTTAAGGCAGATTAAGTCGTAGAAAGACCTCAAATATATTTAGCCATTAAAAGCATGACCTATACCTAAGTATAACAGAAGTACAGTTATGTAATTCCCTTTTCAATTATTAAGCTTGCTAGAGGTGTGAGAAACAGGCTTACAAAGGCAGTTTACTTGCTTATTATTTGTATTAGAGGTGTGGTATTGAAGTCTACTATGGTTGGTTTAAAATAAGTTGCCTTTACACCTGTAACATGTACACAAAGTGGCTGTAAAATATCAATCGTCATCACCAAGGAATTGGACTGGTAAATTGTCTCAAGAAGTCTTGTAATTTTGGTATAAAAAATCCTGAAATAAAACTATGCTTAAGATTTCTTTTTGTTTGTAGTTTGACTTGGGCCAGCCTAAAAAATGCATGGGACTGAAAAATTTATTTTAACACGTATTTCTGGGGGTAGCTCTATGAGAATTATATACATAAGATCAGAATGAAACAATATGAAACTTAAGATGCACTAATACTCGCAATATTTTGTAATCAAACAATTTCTGCAGTCAAGCATGCGGAATGTGGTATTATTCTATTTATATTCCATAGGTGGCAGCACTTACATGAGTGTATAAAACTTATGGTATCAATGCTACTTCTGGTATATATATTTACATGTTCATGTATTAATATCTCTGTACTCACTAATGCGTACTTGTTGTCATAATTATGAATAAAATGGTTCACTTGTAGTTCAGCATTATGCTCTTTTGTGTTTTATGTTATGATAATACTAAAGCAAATATACATAACTGCCACATGGCGATTAAATAAAGAATTCTTAAATGTCCTGTGTGTAGGTCCGTGTGGTAAAGAAATGCAATGAAATGGTAACAAATATGGTATTTAAAGTTATTTATGCAAAATTCTACAACTGATAAACACTACCCCTAGACTCATAGCATTAATTAGTCACACCGGTTTGATTTAATATATACAATGTACATATTTGTTTATAATAACAGAATATTCAGTATGCCTTTGGAAAGGGATAGCTTTAAGGCAGTTTGAAGCAGTTTAATGTGGTTTTTACCACTTTAAGGCCAGGGTTGGTCAAAAGCCAGCTAATACTCGTGGCTTTTACTGGTTTTAACCAGCTTATACTAGCTGATTGGCTTTTACTGGCTGATAGATGATTTTTGGACCAGATTGTTGAGCCACAGATATATACTTATGGTATATATCTGTGGCTGACCATGTACTTTGCTTAATCCTCCATCTCTAGTTGTTTTTAGTGTTTCTAAATCTAATTGTACTGTAGCAAGATATCTGCTAATCTCTCACATAAAATTATAGATACACATGGTTAGCATCATGGGTGGCGTCAATACAGCCTAAAGGGATATAAGATGGGAGAAAAGAGAACTTGAATCATAAAATTTAATGCATTCTAAAACCAGTTATAAAGTGCCATATCTGAGTGCAACATGGGGAAACCAAAAGATGCCATATGGAACGTTTATGATGTTGGTGATGACAAGACTAGTACTAAATACAAGGAGTGTCAAAGTGATATTAGTAACAGAGTTCTATGACTGAAATGTCACAGAAAGAAATGTCCAGTCCGTTGCAATATTCCAAAGAAGAGAACATTTCATTGTACTGAGAACAATGAAACCAGTCATGATTTGAATGAATCCACACCAAAACTCCAGCAACCTAGTGTGATGAAATATGGCATGTCAGCTGATTCCACATGAAAGCTAAGCTAGATGAACAAATTGCACATCCATTCTATGCCTGCAATATTCCATTCAATATTTTCAAGGAGATTATGTTTCAATATAATTGTGAATAAATATATGTAAAAGTGTTCTTTCTGGCCAGTATTATCCACTTGGATAGTAAAGGCCAGGCGACTAAAGCCGGTTAAAACAGCCGGCTGAAAGTTACCAACCCTGTTTAAGGCACATGCCATGCCCAAAAACAGTTAATCCCAACACTGGTTCATCAGATTGATTAACCCAGCAGACCTGTGTAGTGTATTCCTCATCACACTGTCACTGTGTTACATGGACATAGAATCGATAGATATTAAGATAGACTAGTTTTACCCCACAAATATACTTCTAGACCTTTGCTTGGGTCCTAGATCTTGACTAGTACTAGTAGAGTCTTGTGTCTAGTAATAGTCACTAGATAGTCTAGATCTAGTCTAATCGTCTAATCATAATGACTTTAAAAATCATGTGATCGTCCCAACTTCTCATGACATCCCAAAAAGTTAAACCAGTTCCAAACCCGGAGACAATGAGATACTAAAAAACAAATACTGAAACAGCCACAGATTCTATACCTAATCTATCATTCTATGATTCGATCCTATACTAGATGCAGTTGTGAGTTGAAATGCATAACAAATTGACGAAATAGCGATCTTACCGTAATTCATTCTTCTCCTCTAAACTCATACTAGCCACATTTTCTGGTTCACATAAAAACATAAGTATTATAACGAGCTGTACATATTGATAACTCTTCATTTTGACAGAAATTACAATATTTACAAGGAAATGAAATAACATAAACAAGGCAGACGTAAACCACAGGAAGTCATCTTGTCAACGTAATCTCGCTTCTCCGCGACGTGGCAACGAGATTTCAGTCTACCTGACTTAAATCGGAACTAAAATATTTCGTAACCAAATCCCCCTCTCTCTCTCACACACACACACACACACACAGAGTATTACGAGGGGATCTCGCAATTCCATATGCAGTGGCGCATCCACGGGGGGGGGGGAGGAACCCTACTATTTGGCGACATAATAAATAGTACTAGTACTGCGAATTTGTCGTTCTTAAATAACCACACATTGAGTATTGGGTAATGTGTGTCTGATAGCATTATTATTTAACAGACAAATCACAATTATACTTCGTATAAAATGAAGTATAGTTGTGATTTATCTGTTAAATACAAACTTAATTCGTTAGTACATTTTTGGCAATTTTCCCAAGAGGCAAACATTTCCTGGAGCTTGCACTCAAACAATATTGCCACAAAACTCGTCACGAGAAACTTAAATGTTTGTGCAAGACACACTAGGCTGAAAGACATTCTTGTTTGGAAACATTTGGTGAGCTTTATGAACACGTGGTCAGTTGCCTTGATGCTATGATTAATCCACATGTTTGTCCAGAGGTTAATGAAAGTCGTTGGAATTGGGATACTGAAACCAAGACTACGGCTCGTGGTTTGAAAAGTAGAGTGCAGAGTTTTGGAGTTATTGTTGGCTTCATAGTGTGGTATTTGTCACCACAAGCTGACAATAGTATTGAAGAATAGTTTGGATTATTTAAAAGGTTTGTCAGCTAAACTACAAAGAATAGATATTGAGGTCTTTGAGGCATACACAATGATTGACAATATCAAATCAGAGATTCAATGTTTGAGTGATGAGATTGATGTAGAATTCCAGAGATGGTACGACGAAGCAGAGCAGTTGGCTTCTTATATAGGTACTGAAGAGGAAATGTCAAAGGTTCCAAGAGTTCAATGCAAAAGGTCGAATGTACCTAAGGAAACAACTCTTTTTTTTATTACAAGAGATTAAGTAACGTTCCTTTTATTGATATCTTACTACAACAGTTGTAGAACCGTTTCTTTTTAGACAACAGCCGGCCAGTGAGTGCTTTGCTGAACCTAATACCATATTTAATAGTCAAACTAGGGATGCCCCCCCCCCCCAAGATAAATTTGAATCCTGTCATGATGACCTGCGAACTCCGAGGTTATTAGATAACGAGGTATCTGGATCGTTCAATGGGTGGTCCAGGTAGTCAGACGGCGCCGATTTACCTGATACTTTGATGAAATCCCTAGTATTAGCAGGTCCAGATTCCTTTCCGAACATTCGAATTTTACTGGTATTAGGATGTACTTTGCCTGTCACATCTGAGGCAGCAGAACATAATTTATCTGTGTTGAGGCTAATCGAAAGCCCTTTGAGGAGCCGGATGGCTGACACAAGGTTTTCTGCTTTAACATTAATGAAAATACATTATAGTAAATACATCGATTAAAAATGCAGATATGTTAATTAAAGAACACGTACCCTAGACGTTTGCTGAAGGCCAGCCTTTTCGACTAACTGATGTAGATTTCCATGAATTTCTCATAAATTATTGTCTTCACACACTAATTGTTCCAATTACTAAGATAATAAATTTATCACTAAGCTCCGGAGTGTTCCCTTTTAATTTTAAACATGCCCATGTAATCCCTCTTCTTAGGAAATCATCTTTACCAGTCAATGACCTAAACAGTTATAGATCTATTTCTAATCTATCATTAATATCTAAAGTATTACAAAAGCCGTATCCTGTCATTTGAACATTCACTTAAACTGTAATCACGTGACTAATGTTTTCAGTCTGCTTACAAACAATTTCACTCTACAGAAACAGCTGTACTAAAAGTTCAAAACGACATATCACTAAACATAGATACAGGAAAGGTCACAACAGTAACACTATTAGATTTATCGGCAGCCTTTGACACCGTTGATTATTCTGTTCTTCTAGATCGCCTCTCTGATTGGCATGGCATGTCAGGCACAGGACTTACCTGGATCCGCTCATTGTTAATAAATAGGTTTCAATCGATAAAAATTAGTTCCTTTGTCTTGCGGTGTTCCCCACTGCTCTCTTCTTGGACCGCTGCTGTTTACTCTGTATGCTACACCACTAAGCTCTTTTGTTCACAGCCACACATTAGACCATCATTTATGTGCAGATGACACCCAATTATACATATCTTTATCTGAAGCAGACACTGATCTTTGCCTTAAACAACTTATTGACTGTCTCGGTGATATCTCTGACTGGATGACAAATAATAGACTTATGCTAATTGCCAACAAAACAAATTTCATCATTATAGGTACATCCAGACAACGCAACAAACTTGCTCATTTCTTCCCTACAGACATCCTTAGTCATAGTATCACACCATCAGATACTGTACGTAATACTGATGTTACATTTGATAACGATTTTAATTTCAGAAAACATATTTCTCTGACATGTCGCTCTTGCTTCTACCATATTCGTGAACTTCGCCGTGTTCGGTGCTATATTTCTCTTTCAGTTGCCAAAAACCATTTCTACACCACTCATTACTAGTAGGCTTGATTATTGCAACTATATTCTTTATAACATTGCATCTAAGGATATTCTTAAACTTCAATGTGCTCCGAAATGCTTAGCTAGGGTTGTCACACGGTCTCCTAGGTTTCCCCATTCTGTCCCACTTCTGAAATCTCTTCACTGACTCCCTGTTCAATCTTGCATCTTTTTCAAACTCTCTACTATTGCCTATCAAACTCTTTCATTCATATGATTTTCACTTGTTGTCTGTTCTCATGGTTAAAACTCATGCTGGGACTCGTGCTTTTTCAGTCGCTGTCCCTACCCTTTGTAATTTAATCTCTGAACATGTTAAGTCGTCAAATAGCATAGATTTTTCCGTCACCATTTGAAAATCACCTTTTCAGACTCGCTTATCCTTCCTAAGTTTCCTTACCATCTAATCATTGTCGATGAACTTTGCATCGTACCCGAACTATGAGTTTGCCCAACCCCTCCACTAGGTGCGCCACTGAGCTCGATTCTTTTCGAGGATATTGGCGCTATAGAAGTTTTGTAATTATTATAATAATTATTATAATTATGCACCTTATTAAATATTTTAGTGACATAATGCGCAATATGCCACATTATAACTGGGGACACTTTCATGTTTCTAGTAACAAATCGAGTAACCCCCAATAATCCTAACAATCTCTATCAGGGTTAGACCGATCACAAGACCAAGGTAAGCGATTACGATTACAATTACTTGAGAATACCATGATTACAATCATGATTAAAATGCATATAACACAAACATGAATGTGATTCTTAATCAAAATTTACTCAGCTACATGTATAATATCGATATAAACATGCTACAATGTTTACATGTTGCTTTGTAAGAACAAGACCCACTTTCTGCTATGCTCTTGAAATGAAAATATACAAAAGACTTTGATGCCATTGTATGACGTTAATTTTATTTTAATGTTTCTGAGATAAATATTCACCATAGAGCAAAGGAGCAAGTAATCCATTTGACATGAATGCCCACGTATTTATAGAGATAAGTGAGATTAGTTCAAACTGAGATTAGTGCAAACAATATCAAAGGAATTGTTTGAATATATATTTAGTAACGAAATACATCATGTGTGGTGTGACTATAGTCAGGTATGGTCTATATAATAAATAGGATAATTAGAATATAGTCAAACCCCCAACTCCGACCCCCTCTCTAACTTGACCACCTCTGTAAATAGACCACTTTTCAGTATGAAATTATTGCTATGCTTTAACATTGTATTTTTCTTCTATAACTTGACCACATCACAACTCCGTACTTCACCCTTTGATCTCCGTCTAATGCCCAAATTGTCATCCCGTATGTCGATCGGGGGCCAGAATGTAGCCTTGTTTATGTTCACTATCGCATGCGTTAAGTTAATTGGCTGATTGTCATCCAATTGATGGCCAATCAAGATCATTTGCAGCTCTAGTTAAAACGATGACGTCAGAAAGAAGCCATGCACGATTGCTGGCTGTGTGACTAACTTGGGCTTAATCATGTGAAAAGAACACGAGTTAATCTGAAATGTCTGTTTATATGACTTATAATAGCGCCAACATCTGAAGCAGTGTTTAAACACATTTTCCTTTCATGATCATAGAACAAATAAACTGACAAATCATCATGTGTATAAATATGACAGCAGTCCGTCTCCATGTAAATCAGTTATATTGTTATCTTTTACCTTACATACCAAACTATATCTCTGGCATGATTCTTCTTCACCCTTCGCTCCTCCTGGAACATAAGTCATTGACAACAGTCTTCCAAAGTCTTCTATCCTGGGCTTTCTTTCCAGCTGTAAGCTGTCCTCTTTATGTCTGTCATGAGATCCCTTCTCCACGTATTTCTTCGGCGTCCTTTTTCTCTTTCCCTGTGGATTCCATGTTAGGGCCTGCCTGGTGATAGTTGATGCTGGTTTCCGGAGTGTGTGACCAATCCACCCCCATCATCACCTTCTGATCTCATCTCCAACATTCTGTTGGTGTGTTTTCTCCCACAAGTCGCTGTTACTGATGGTGTTTGGTCAGCGAATTTGGAGGAATCCTCTCAGAAAGTTATTAATAAAGGTCTGTAATTTCTTCTTGGTGGTGTTAGTTGTCCTCCATGTCTCTGCTCCATACAGTAGTACATACTTCACATTGGAGTTAAACAGGCGTATCGTTGTGTGTAGTGACAACACTTTGGAGCTCCAGATGTTCTTGAGCTGTATAAATGTTCCTCTAGCCTTGCCAATCCTTGCCTTAACATCCGCATCTGTACCACCATGTTTATCAATAATAATACCCAGATACGTGAAGGTCTCTATCTCGTCAATTTCATTTCCTTCCAGTTTGGCTGATTCCATTTGCATTTATATATATTTAATCCCACACATGAAGAGATGGCTGCCAGTTCACTTGTCTTCTCCTGAATATGTGGGACAACAGTGCTAGGTCATCGGCAAAGTCCAGGTCTTCAAGTTGCGTATTTAGTGTCCACTGGATTCCATTTCTTCTCTGCTTTGTGCATATCTTCATAATCCAGTCGATGACCAGAAGGAAGAGAAATGGGGACAGCAAGCAACCTTGTCTAACTCCAGACTTCACTTAGAAATGCTTCGTTAGTTGTCCACTATGTATTACTCTGCAGCCAGTTCCTTCATAGCTCTTCTTAATCAAGCTTACCAACTTGGTCGGTATGCTGTAATGTTTTAGCAGTTTCCATAGTGTATCCCTGTTTATGCTGTCAAACGCCTTTTCGTAGTCAACAAAGTTGATGTAAAGTGGGGCATCAGTGAACACAGACTGGACAAAGAATAATTTCTACGGGAGAGCTGTTACTCTTCTCTGGACATGAGGAAGAGGATGCCCCACACACAGAAAGAGTAGCATTCATGCTATCAATAGTGGCACAGAGGGCATTGATAGGATGGGAAGCGCATGGACCACAGAAAAGGAAAATCAAGATGAAAGTCATTCAAGGCTATGCACCAACAAATGACAGTGATGAAGAAACCAAAGACCGGTTCTACAGCAGGCTATAAAGCATCCTAGACAAGTGCAGAGAAAAGGATGTGATCATCCTCATGAGAGATTTCAATGCCAAGATTGGAACGGACAACAATGGATATGAAGAAGTGATGTGAACCCAGGATGTAGGAGAGATAAACGAAAGCGGAGAGATTTGCGGATACATGTGCAGTGAACAACATTACCATTGGGGGTAGCATGTTTACACATAAAAGGATACACAAGACCACATGGGTATCACCTGATCATTTGACAGAAAACCATATAGAGCACATTTGCATAGGAAAAAGATTTAGGAGGTCACTTGAAGATGTGAGAGTGAAGAGAGGAGCAGACGTGGCATCTGACCACCACCTGCTGATTGTCAGACTTAAACTTAAGCTGAAGAAAAACTAGATGGGGACAGCAACTAACAGACGAAGGTACAATGTCGTCCTTCTGAAAGATCCCCAGACAAGAGCGTAATACAAGCTGAACCTTGCTAATAAAGTTTAAGTGTTACAAAAGCAGTACGAAGAAGAAGAACCAGACCTGAACAGGGCAGAACATCAAAGCGATATTGACATCAAAGTGCCAAGAAGTCGGTGAAGAAGAGGCAACAGAAAGATTGGATCACAGCAGAAACCTGGGGCAGGATTCAGCTGCGGAAAGAGACAAAAATCAGCAATAAACAACAGGCACATGAAGATCACGCAAAGACCAACAGAGAGTTAAAGAAGAATGTTAAAATGGACAAACGAAACTACATCAACGGTCTGGCAAAAGAAGCAGAACAAGCTGCAGATAACGGAAACATGAGACAGCTGTATGACACCACCAGGAAACTAGCAGGCAAGTATAGCAAGCCATAACGACCTGTTAAAGACAACCAAGGAAGGAACATCACGGGAACTGAGCAACAACTCAACAGATGGGCTGAACATTTTGAAGAACTGCTGAATAGACCTGCCACACTGGACCCCCCAGACATACAACCAGCAATAGTGAATCTACCCATCAATTGTGACAAGCCGACCAAGGAAGAAAACAGGAGGGCCACAAAGCACCTGAAGAACAATAAAGCAACAGGACCGGATGACATCCCAGCAGAAGCACTCAAGACAGACATAGACACGTCTGTGGAACTATTGTATCCTCTTTTTACTGAGATTTGGGAAAAGGAAGAAGTGCCATCAGACTGGAGAGATGGATACCTCATAAAACTCCCCAAGAAAGGAGACCTCAGAACCTGTTCTAACTACAGAGGAATAACACTTCTGTCAGTGCCTGGGAAAGTCTTCAACAGAATAATCTTGAAAAGAATGAAAAGTGAAATGGACCTATGGCTGGATTCCACCCAAACAGATCATGCGTTGTAGTAGAGGAATCCTTGGAATGGAACTCTGGCATGATATAACATGGTAAATGATCAAATACCTTGTGTAATCGTGAAATTAATCGCTGATTACGATTATATTTACAATGTAATCAATGACGATTACATTGTATCCGGAAATGGCGATTATGATTACTTGAAATTATGTAATCGATTACAATCAATTACGACTACCGATTACGATTACCCCCAACTCGGATCTCTATACACACTAAACCAATCACCAAGTCTCATACCATGGGTCTTTCTTCACGGGTATGTCTACTTTTGCTAGTATTTATACACATTATACACTTGTAGTGCTTCATAAAACATCTAAGTATTATCTCATTTCCATTTATCTTCCACAGAGCAACGGGGGGGGGGGACATCCCCTCCCATACCCACCCCTCCTAGGCACTTAGTGTCTCGCATAATGGCTTTACACCCTTGTTTAGACCCTTCCATCCCAAAATTCCTGGATCCGCCCCTGATATGGGGTGTGTGACAAAGCAACTAGAGACAATACTTGAAGTGAGAGGATTGGGCTGGATTTCTTTACGTTCCACGATAGACGACCACAAAACTGGAATACATACCACACAAAAACGTCAATATTTATTTCCAGTATATAGTACCCTTTAAAAATAAACATCACGGGCCTAACTGGGTGACTGATACCACGCACATTAATTCCCTGCTCTCACTACTCACACGAGAGCGATAAAAAGTACCATGAATAAGATCATCTCAGTGGATCTTTAATGACCAATTGTTTAAAGGTAATTCTGTCAGACGGCAGTACCATTAATAATCTACGCTCGCATGATTATATATAGAGGTCTATAGCCACCCACAATATGTTATCATGAGCCAAGAAATTAACCTCTGAAATGAGGAGTGTTGATAAAAATAAATGACAAGATATTGATGTCATATGTGTTAACTGAGGAACTATCAACACTCGTATTGCAAGTGTAAATCGTAAATATTGAGGGGGCGGTATAACAAACTATATAGTATTGGCTAGTATGACTGTGGGACGAAACAAGTCACATAACCAGGATCGATTATTGATTCCCACAATAGTTTGATTGATACTATCAGAAACAAGCTCATAATTAACGTATCAGTTGGTATTATATGTCATCGGCTGACGTCGTCTCAGGACACACTAAAAACAACAAATATTGGTCTACAAGTGATCAAGATAGTGAGCTCCGGTGGCCTAGCGGTTAAGCACCAGCACTTGGTGCCAACGGTTGCAGGTTCGAACCCCGTAAGAGGTCGAAACTTTTCCAGGGATTAATTTCTCGGCTCACTACATCGTGGGTGGCTGACCACGTTAAATGGCGCTGCCGTCTCCACTGAATTATTTAAAATAAAGGGGGACGTTAAAAACCCCTGAGGACGTAAAACACTCTGGCAGTGACCACCCTCAGGGTATTTCGGCTCCATCTTTCCGTACTGCTCCCCTGTGAGTGGTGAGGGAGGAGGTTTCTCAATCACTCCAACATAGAGGCTGTGCTGATTAAGCGACAGCCTGGGGATTCTCCCCGACAATGAAACCTGAAACCTACAAGTGATGGGCTTAATTAAATATGAATAGTGGGTCTTTTATAGATAACACACACACACACACACACACAACAAATATTGGTCTACAAGTGATGGGCTTAAATAAGACTAGTGGGTCTTTTATAGATAACACACACACACACACACATAATATATATATATATATATATATATATCATTCAAACTGGTTGATAGGTCAATAAACGATGGGTGCTATACTCGGTTGATGAAGTACACATCACTCGTCTATCAACAAATAAACTCGTAAACAATCTGAAGTTACCCATTAAAGATGATGCTGATGGTATATATATATATATATATATATATATATATATATATATATATAACTACGATATAGAAACAGATGATGGTTATACTCACTTCACATAAGACAGTTTTATAAACCAAACACTAACTGAGAATAAAAAAGACTGGACTATACACAGTACACATACACTCCCGCCACAAACGTGATACTCACGATGTTTCTACTGTATAGAGGCAGGACATGATATCATTCAGTACAGGTATGATAAACTTGTTACGTAACATTCCTGCCATTTCACAGGTCATAAAACTAAATTTATCAGATTTTAAAACAATGCGAACTCGGCAAAGAAGGATTATTGTCAGAGAACCATACGCTATTATTGCCATCAGAAGAGATGTATGCCAAGAGACATACATATGACAGATTTTAGGATGAAGCATGTCAAGAATTTTATACTTGATCACACGAATGTAATTAGTGTGCGATACAAATTTTGCGTAATTAGTGAATTGTTATAAGGAAATAGTTTAAACCGTTTGTTTATGTGTGCAACCAAACTTGATGACGCGTCCCTTGTAGCACGTACGATGTATAATGTTGTCAGTTTTACTTCCTGGTTAAAAGATAATCAACCAATAAAGGTGAAATGTTCTATCATGAATCATGTTATACATCGCAGGTACATTGAGCTAGAAAACATCAATTTATGATAATAGAAATAATAACCAGAAAGTAGAAATGGTTATTCATCGAGTTATACAACCTACCAGAGGTACATTAATATATAATATCTAACTGCATTTAAAATGTTCTTCATAGTACTCTACGCGATTAAGGCACTTTATTAAATATACATTATTATTATTATTATATACACAAGGTGATGTACATTGTTCTTTTATACTGGATGATATCAACATCAAAATTAATTCTCATATAAGTAGTATCTCAGCCGATGATCTGCATATTTATGTCAAATGTAATAATATGATCCTATCTTGTTAAAAAATTGTGACCATCCTTCTCTTATTGATCATATTTTCACCAATTGTCCACTTTAGATGTCAACACCGCTATAAGTGACTACCATAATATCGTGTATCCAGCATTAATCTATTTGTATTCCCTAAATATAGAATATGGTATTGATCTCTAACTGATGTCTCGATTTATGTCATTTTGCCAATCATTATCAAAAAGTGAAAATATTTGTACTCATCTGTGTTATTTGCTACCTATGTACGACATCCAGAACCTAACTAAATGAAGATGAATATCGTGACTGATCAGTGATAAATAAGCAATACTTAAGAAGTGTATATGAAAATAAGGAGAAGTGCGTAGCTAATGGTGTTTTGCTAAAGGAATTGTGTTTGTTAACAGATGGAATATTGACTACAGACCTAAGCCGTAGCGATATATGTCACTTAATTTATTTTATTTGCACTGATTGATTCTCTGCCTGTTCCTTTTCACAATTCTACTACAAATTATTGTACTGCATACTATGTGTAAAATACGAAATAAATGATATATATATATATATATATATATCTGTCAGACCGTGATAAAAAAGTTAATTAAAACGTGGAAGTCATCTTATTACAACGGTTCTGATGGATCTGAGTCGTGCCTTTGATACAGTGCTACATAAACTACTGATAGACAAACTACAAGGGGACAAAAGTGGACAGAAGATCATCCTCATTGTTACTTAACTATCTGATTAATAGACGCCAAGGTGTGAAACTATGAATTAGGATAATTAATATTTGATCGGTATTCTTAAAGGTGAACCCGATTAGCCTATTTTAGAATCACTTAATTCTCTTTTACATTTTTATAACTGATTTATTGATCCATATGACACAGTTATAGAGAATGGGATGTGTATTTTGTCTACTATAGTCTAGAAGTCATCGTATGGAGTAATTTAAAATATGTTATTATTAAATGAAATGGACTAAGTTGTATATGTGGGTGTTATAGTATTCGTTTATTAATTTTAATAGTTTGGTGGTATTCTAATTCTATTTATTGAAACTAGGCCCGCAAAAAACACAGTAAAAAATCCCCCCCCCAAATTTTTTATCAGGCCCGCAACAACCGCTGCTCCACAAATAATGTTTCGGCTCCGCGGGCAAAGGGCCCCCACAACCCGCGCGGCTCCGGCCAGCCCATGTAGGGTATGCTAAATATTGATATATGATTTAGTTGATCTATTATTTTATGCATTTGTATATATAAAAAGAAAGAATAAATGAAATATTGATCTCGAACAGAAAACAATTAACTATACGTGTTATGAAGCACATCCTATATGTAGTCACATTTGTACATCAATATAAAAGCGTTATTTGTTACATATATGTTTTAGATTCCCTCTCCCCCCATCCCAGGAACCTATAAGACCTATTTTATTTTACTCTTTCAATATGAAAAATGGATGCCACCATCATCAAATTGGGATGGACTGCTTGTGTGACGTCATTTTCAAAATGGCGTCAGTGAAATGAGCGAAATTACGTTTACGCCTACAATTCGGCTTCTAGGATAGATAGAGACTAGATGTTGGTGTCTACATCTATGTTTTTAAAGATGAGGAATCCAATTATGAACCTGACAGATCGCTATGACTTATGGTTAACTAGAAATTCAAAATGGTTGTCATTGAAACCACCGAAAATCATATTTTCTGCCACATTTTAATTTTCAAGATAAGTAGATAATTGTTCATGGGCCTGAAGCCTTCATTATGATATATGTGATTTAGTCTGGTGTTATTTAATACCTGTCGGCCATCTCGGAATTAATATGGCTGCCAATATTGCCATATTTTGTATTGTTGTCAGTCATAAAAACCCGTACATTCCATTATATGGCATTTAACATCAAAATGGACATATTTTGAAATAACTCATCTCCTATACTAGCTGCACTATTCGTCGTCAACGACAAACATTTTTGTTTGGGTTTTGTTAAAAACCGGGGGATTTCCGGCTCCCGCTGGGAGACCGTGAGATGTAGCTCAAAACCGGGAGTCTCCCGGCGAAACCGGGAGACTTAACATGTATAATTATATAAGACAAAAGACGATGATTTAACAGAAAAAGCACAAGAAAAAATTACTAACATTTAGAATTCTCCTTTGGAATCAAGGAAAAGACCTTCACTATGATAAAGTTGTACCTCGCCGACAGAACTGGGTGTGTTTTAGTGACCAATAAAACATCGCCAGATGTAGGTCTTGTTTTTGGTGTAACACAGGGAGAAGTATTAGGATCAAATAATTATTGTCTGTATACTAAACTAGTTGGTGAAATTATTAAACGGTATAATATGTACATGACTTTGAAACCATGTGATAAATGGGATGATATTTCATCTTCAATTGAAGTTTGTACTGCAGAAATAAGTATTTGGATAAATTCTTCCATCTCTGTAAGAAATCTAGGGCTTATGTTAGATAATACTCTAAGAATGGAGAAGGATGTAAGTCCTGTTGTTATCAAATAAGAAATATCGGACTTATTCGTAAGTATAAAAATGATGAGACACGCAAAAAATTTATCCAAGCCCTTATTATTTCTCGACTGGATTATGGCAATATATTACTATGTAAATCCCCCCCCCCTCTCTCTCTCTCTGACAAACTGCCTACAGCGAATGCAGACCTATGCTGCGCGTCTGGTGACACGCACTCGGAAAAGGGAACATAAAACACCAGTTTTGTTCCAGCTGCACTGACTTCCTGTACGTGTCAGATCACTGAACAAGATCCTCTTTCATAAAGTCAAGGTATGGAGTGGAACAGCAGCACTGTATCTAAGTGATCTGATTGAAAAATATATACCAGTGAGAATGCTCCGATCTGAGTGCCATTCACTTTTGAGGGTACAAAAAAGCCACACAGGAATGTACGGAGATAAATCCTTCCAAGCATCAGCTCTCAGACTGTGAGACAAGTTGCCAAACCACATTAAACTCGCAGGAAGTAAAGAAATATTTTGTAAGGTTCTTAAAACCATTTATTTAAATTGGCGTATTTATAATTTTAAACCAGTATATTATGTATGAAATGTATTTGAGCTATATGAGCTGAGAATATGTTTTAATTATGTTTTAAATGTAAAACGCCGTAAACTAATTAAAGTTGAATAAGCTTGACGCTATATAAAATACTATTATTATTATATTTTCAAAGTTGGAACCTCAAAATCTGCCGTGATAGCTGGCAGAGTGGGTAGTTGGTCCAACACTGTCCTGAACACAGTGCCATAATCTGCCTTTTCCCTCCTAGACATCACAACGAACACGAGAGGGACATGGTTCATATTTTCCCCGATCTCACAAAAGCGTGAATCGAAAATAATTGTGTGAAAGGCGCTCGAACCAGACGAAATATTACATCGACATACCAACATTTTCCCAGTGGCAAGAGTTCCAATTGACGAGTTGATGCATACATCAAGTTCTGTCTCGAGGTTGGTGGAGTTCCGACATCGATATCTGGAATGAGAAATCCATCTGGGATCCAAGGTTCGTTCAGTTCAACTGCACCAGGGGAAAACCCATCTTTTTCTTTGGCTTTGTTCTTGGGGGAGAATCTCCGGGCTGTGAGGACTATAGCGTCTGATCCTATCCAACAAAGGGGAAATCAATCGAATGCCTTTCTGTTGTCTTGTTGAAGTTTGGGGTAAAGACCCTTGGCTGTCGTTTTTAATTATCTGTTCCCTCACCCCTATTTATATGAAAAAAACCCTGTATTTTCACAGTTTGATATTACATACTTCATTAAGAGTTTATAAAAACTTGTATTATGCAATTGAAAACTAATAGGAACTCGATTGCAAATTCAAAACTCCTTAAATGTCAGCACACAAAAAACTGTCAATCTAGATCATATCAATATTTTATAGGCGTCAATTCATTCATTGGGAATTTTTAAATAATTAACACAAATTATAGTGTTCTAATATGTTATCCATATAAGGGATTGACATCTATTGATTATATAAAATATAAATTTTAAACACCGAATTCCCCCCAAATGCCCTGTAAAGCGGCTTGGTCCGAGACTGTGTATGTGGGTCTGAGCCAGTCCGAGTGGGTCCGACTTTTAGTATTTTCCTGGTATTGGCGACGAAACGACCTGTTACCGATATGGTAAGAGGCCGAATAATTCATTTATCTTCGCCGACTTCGGGGCTTGAAATGGTACTTTTTTGGTATTTGCTTCACGTGAACTCAAACTTGTTGACTGTGATGTAAATGGGTTGGATGTATGCTTGAACTATTATAATAGCTGCAGTTTAGCGTAAAATAACGTTGTGTAAATGGATGAGATCTAGACTACTGACATAATTAATATAGAACATTTAAATTATAGAACCTTAAATAGGCGATAATAGGGGTTCATTGATAACTCTCCTGCCGGTCTACATAGGTATCGGTCGCCTAGTATAGAACGTTCCATGGCTTAACAGGCATATATATGTATAGCAGTATGATAAACACAGAGTAACTTTCAAGAAATTGCTATTTTTGTAGTAGAAGGATAAAAGGATTATGGCTTTATGCCTATGAATATTATCATTATGAAGCAATAACATTATGAATGATTATGTTCCTGTAATGCCTAAGCTACTATATGCAGTGATACAATATATCATATGGGATTGCAATTGAGCCTTTGGTAGGTACTTCGATAAACCGGCTTAGGCCGCCGCATAGTGCCAATAACTCTTTTGTAACGGCCTTAAAAAATTACTGACACCGCCCCTCGGAAAACTTTTATGCGTCGCTGGGTCCATTACGTGATAAAGTAACTCGGCGATTTTGTTCCCAAATAGTTCATGAACAAGTACGTCTTTATCTGATAATTTTCTGATCTCCGTGCAAAAAGTTGTATTAGCGCGAATTAGGCGAGTTTGACGCCGTTCATTCATATTCCCATCGTAACCAAATGCCCTAGAGTTATATCTTCCCTCAGGAAAAGTATCATACTTTAAAACACCCGCGCCGATACCTCACCAACCCTCGCTAAAAAGCACTGTTCCAGATTGTAGGCTGGATTTTGGACCGATTTTCAGCAGAAAATGGGTTGTGATAAATGTCAAATATTTATCAGCCGATAATTTCCTGATTTGAAATAATGCCAAAATCTACTGATGTAACCATTTCAGATATAATTTTTATAAATATTTACTGAATATAAGAACCATGCTTGAAGGATTGGAGATATTTTGGTGAGCTGGCGATATTTGGTAGTAAGCGGCCATTTGCATTATGATGGTCACGTGATCCAAATACTCTCTCCTGATTGGCTAGTTGTTTTTGTTTACAGTAAATAAAAGCACATGGTCTTGTTTATATGCTGGATTTCTTTGTCCCTTTCCTGTTTATTTGTTTGACTACTGTGTTTTTACATCTTTATGTTATTATTATGATATATATATATGGATTGCATATATCATATTAACTATTTTCATACTTTGTTGAATGAATTATATGCAATTTTTGGTAACTTAATTGTGTTTCTTCCTTGATCCTCTGTGTATAAATTATTACTTTCTTTGATATTTTGTGCTTTATTTTGTATTTAAAAGTTTCAAGATGAATACAAAGAATGATGTACATAAACTAGCTGCTGTCTATGGAGAGCACTATAATGATAAAACCTTGGTTTTTCACCATGGGTACTATTTAAAAAAAATCTATTTGGTTATTAATATTGCTTCAGTCAAAATGTTGCTTAGAAGGAACAGATATCTTCATTTAAGACTTAAGGATATTAAATTCAAGTGTAATATTCTTACCAAAGTACCTATTTAGCATTACTAAGAGTGGTGATGAATCCCATGTTAAATCTTACTGATGTAGGCTTTGATTTTGTTCCTGGTCAGAGTACTGTAGTCAAATGGTATATAAGATGTGTTGGTTGACATTCAGGTAGGAGAAGCAGTGGTTAAAATGATAATCTGAGCTTAAGTTGGGATGCAACATCTCCTGATGGGGCAACATATAAATGAGATGCATGTTAACTTGCCAAGTGTGCCTCCCCTTAAAGATAGTATTAAAAATATCACAGTATCTTATGCAGCATGCTTTATCACAATCAGATGAAACATCACTAGTTAGTGATCAGTCATTTAAAAATACAATAACTAACATGCCCTGCTTTCATTATTAGTTATTGGGAAGTATTGGAAGAAGAAAAAGATTATGTAGATAATAAACTTAAGTTTAGAGAGATTTTAATGGGAGATTTTGAGTTGACATTAACTGTTATTTTTTAATAAATATTTAATATATCTTAATTCTTATGTAATGTAGACCTAATAACCAACTCTTTAGTCAAATGTATTCATTCTGTATCTGAAATAATATAAATATTTGTATTTGGACTTTTTTTCACATATAATCCATTCATCAGAGTTTTATGTCTTGGAATAGAACACACAACATGTAATATCCCTTTAGTATGATAAGATAATCATTATATTATCTATATCACTATCTATATATAATTTCCTTCAATTTGATATGTTATTTGCCATATTTCCATACCAATAAGTTTTTTAACTTTTTCATCCTGACCTTTTCCCATTATGGGTCAAAAGTGAAGGTCATTATTATAAAAACAATCCTTAGTTCCTGTAGAATACTAAACATCAAATTTGTAGGTGAATAACTCCCTTCTTTTTAAGTTACAACCTATTTTCCTCTTGCTGGTTTGTGAAAATCTATGAAATAATCACAGTTTTGGATTCACTGTTACCATCTAATAGCATTAGGCACCTACCCCTGTAATTTGGGGTGTTTAAAGTACTATAACTTCTTAACAACTTGGCCAATTTTTTAAAACTTAACAGTTCTGGGAGCTGAGTACTTTACAATGTGCTAAGAGATATTGCAATAATAACAACTTCAAAAATTTGTCAAAGTACCTACCTTTGGTGCTGTTAATTTATTAATGAATGAATAATTAATAACAAGTATAGAAAGCTGCAGGGCAAGCATGAAGCAGCACGAAGCAAAGCCACAGTGGCTCCCCCATGTGAATAACATTAACAATGAGAACATAGGCGGCCGACACCTGGCTACACCCTCTGCTACATCAGTACATGGTTGATGGACTCCAGTTAGTTACTGTATTGTTTTTATTGGATATAATTTATACATGTAAATGTGTATACAACACAAAAGAGTACATCTACATGTTACATGTATAGAAAGCACTAACTGACTAGGGATAACAAATATCAAACTTATTTTCATCGAAGTGGTTGCATAGCCGAGCGTCGGAAACCTGTTCACTGTCCATATATAAAAACAACTTAGAATTTGTTACTGCAGACATATCATTTAGCTATAATAGAACTATGAAGAGGCTTTATATTGTCCTTTGGGGGATGCTGTAATTACCTTGAGAGTGGAGAAATAGCATCCAATATTTATAATTTATTCCCAGCAAGTTAAATATGACTTAAATCAGAATTATTTCCTTCTGGAGGTCCTATAAGACCGACAATACCAGTGTAATTACCATGATCGCTTTCAGATCTTCCGTGATCAGCCAAGTGGATAAGATCAGGATCTGTAGAAAAAGGTTCAAAAAGTAAATCAAAAAACCCGATTGAACTTATAAATGAGTTTGTGGGACTGTAAATACAAGTATCCTTGATTGTAGACTCTCTCCAACAATTTGGAAATAATACTTAATACTGATAATAGTCAATAATTACCAGGGTCTGGTTGTAAATGGGTGAAACGCCAGCTGTTTTTACCTCATTTGGGACTCTGCTATGATGAATGGAAAAATGTATGTGGGTTAAGAGAGGTGCCAAGTGTTTGGTCCCATTCCTTCTAAATTTCACTGGTAGGTTAACTAGTCCAGTAGCTTTGTTAGGGTTGAGTGTTTCCAGATGTCTCAATTCTAGGACACTCAATGGCTTAAATTGGGCCTATGTGTTGTTAAGCAACATTCATCTATCCATCCTGAGACCACTTTCAAAACGCTCCATTTTAAAATTAGATTTGACATTTAATTTTGTTATGCAAATGTTTATATTGGCTGTATCTGAAGTGATGCATAACTTTGTCCCTTTCAAAGATCATGTAAAGAATCTCTCTAAACATGCACATCTGAGTTCATTATTTCAGATGTATTTCCTGGACAGGTGATAGTCCACCTATAACCGCCATAATTTTACATTTGAAAAAAATAACAACCATGTCTTATTATGTTTTAGTGATCTCAGTTTGTCGATGTTGTGTTTATTAAATACTTCCTTGTATAAAAAGTCAATAAATGATCACTTATTCCAATTGTAATTACATCCAAATTACTGATTTTATCAGGAAGGACAATTGCATCAATAATAGAACTGCTAGTTGTCACTATTGCTAGTTCACTAATCAGTTGTGTATATCATTCAGTAACAGACGACTGCACCATCTGGCGGAACTCCACTTGTGTTGTCTGCTTAATTATGGCTAATAAATATGTTAAACCGTCTGATAAAATACATTCTTTTTACAGAACGTAAAATAACAGAGTGTACAAACCGTTCTGGAATTGGAACTGATGGTAAATTTTGGAACTGATTATTTAAAAAAAATGGAATTGGAATCGATAAAATTAGAATTGTAGTTTCCTAAAAACAAATCCACAAATTAATTTTTTAATTCAGAAATATTTCTTTCATGACAATCCTACTTGGAATATAAACCACTTGGAGTACATGTTCTAAGTAGGTACTCTGAGTACCTACTCATGGTAAAAAATAGTAGATAAAAAACGAAATTGGAATTGATAAATTTGATTTGGAATTGACCAAATGGAATTGGAATTGACACCATGTCTGGTACAAAGAGGTTCGCATGTGGATAAACTGTCTATTATACACACAGACTTGGTGAGTTATTGTCAACAACAACCTATATTTTGCCAGTAAACACAGATTTATTTACCATTGTTTATGTCTTGTTCAGCTGTAGTTTATAACATCAATACATGGCGTATTTGACATTCATATATTTCATGCTGGTCTTCTTGATTGAGGATAATTTTAGACAAATTTTGGTCAAAGAAATCAAATACCATCAACTTTAAATCTGATTATATACACAATTTGAGTTTCATGGTACATCAACCAGTAATTGTAATATTTAAAGTCTGGGTTTCAGACAGGTGTTGAGCAAATGAATATTCATTAGCCATGTTGTTGCGTCTGACAAAAATTGTTCTAAGTGATGATAATTATGTTATCAGGGTTTCCTCTGCTATATAATGTGCCTTGCTGATTTTTTACACTGCCTCATTGGTATTTCGGCGACACAATATTGATTTTTCACAACGTTCTTTCGCTGGCAATCGATATAAAATGTCCTAAAATCACTTACATTTTTGTAAGATAGCACATTTAGCAACGATGTATTTTAAGCTAAGATTCTATATGCGCAGTATGCAGACATGGAAAAACATGTAGAATGACGAGAACGCTTCCATATGTCCAGATGCCACTGTATGATTTGTCCTGCTGCTGGGTAAAAAAATGTATGGGAGAATCCATAAAATGACTTCAGGGACAGGTGTTTACCGAAACGTTTGATAAGATTTCAGATTCTCTGGTCAATCTGTTGGAATTTAACCCCATCAAATTGTACTTCCTTGACTAGATTATGGTATGCTCCTTGTTTAAACTGGTTCCTGTTTAATTATGTCATGTACCCAACAGGGATGATTTCTTAGCTTATTACATTTTCTTAATTGCATAAATCTTTATGCAGTAGCAATCAGTAACAAGTTATATTGCTCCATTTCCAACAGGGAAAGCTTCAGTTTGGACTGATTAGACATATGTTCTTGGCATGAAAATCTTCGGCATATTCCTGAATAAACATTCTAATTTCTAAGGATGTAACAACAGTATATTGTTTTATTAATAATTTTATAAGTATTTTTTGGTATTTATATTATAATGTGTTAATCTGTTTTGGTGAGTAACTGACACACACACACACACACCTGTTTTTTGTTTGTTGCTATCCATTCTGTATTTCTATTGTGTTGCCATGTTCTTGGCATGAAAATCTTTGGCAAAAAAGACCGAAAACACACGGGAAAACATTTATATAGAATCATACAAATCACATGCCGTTTGATACTTTGTGTAGATAAACAATAGGTCACCCATGATTGACTTTGTGACTTCAGCACTTGCCTGTACAGCCTCGTGCTCCTTTTTTACCCAGGAGAAACACTGGTTATTATGTGAGAACAAAAGATTTATTTTTGTAAGTTACAAATCCGAGAAATTTATTTAATATTGTTTGTTATCAGATATTTACAGTTTCTTGTCACAACATCTGAATTGCAGTGTGATAGCCATTGTCATGAAATTTTGGGCGATGAAAGCTGACTTTTCATGACAAACAATCTATTAGCCAAAAATAACAATAAGAAAATATTATATTTAGCAATACCATAATGGACATTCTGTAAAACTGCTATAAAAGATCATAATTGTGAATTTACGAATGACTGCATTTGTTGTTTGATTGGTACTTCACTGTGTACATTGGGTCACTGGACTGCAAACCATAGTAGATATCTGGATCATGGACTGTGCATGCATCATGGAAATTGTCTATTCCAAAAATATTTGATAAATCTTCAAACTATTTGGCCTACTGCCACCTTGTAAATTGGTATTAAAGTCACTCAGTATTATACATTCAAAAGTTATCAGTCTATTATTATTAATGCAAGTTTGTTCGAGCAAGATATAAAGTCTGATTGCGTGAAGGTTCTATAGCACACTCCCACCAGAATAGGCAGTGTCTTTGGTAATAGGGTCTTTGATAATTGTGTCTCTGTCTTTGGTAATAGGGTCTTTGATAATTGTGTCTCTGTCTTTGGTAATAGGGTCTTTGGTAATTGTGTATCTATCTTTTGTAATAGGGTCTTTGTCTAAACAACCTTGAATCCATCCAGGTCAGATTTTGGGTTGAAGACTAGATCCTCACAAATGAACACACATATGCCTTCTCCTTGCCGGTTCCCATCATTACATAACACAGATTAACCATCAACATATGTCTCTAAGTCAGTAATCATGTCATTTAGCCAGGTTTATGTGATCCCTATGACTGCTGTCTTGGTTTATCTTGCGATTGTCTGGATCTTAGAAGGTTTCATACATTTAACTTGATTAAATTGAGGCCTTTTACCTTAAAACAAGTTAAACTTAGTAGGTCCATGCTGGCCCCCATTTTAAAGCGGTGATTTTTTTACCAATGTATTATTATTAACATGTTTGAACGGGTTACATCAATATGCCGAGACGTCTACTACCATCTTAAAAACATCCACTGTTTAAAAACATTCTCGGCACAAGAAGCACTTATAACTGTAGTCCATGCCTTTGTTACATCTTGTATTAGATCACTTTGATACATTGGTGCTGTTCCACTCAGTACTTTGAATCTGTGAAACAAGATCTTGTACAGTGAACTGGCGTAACATGTTCCTTTTTGCAAGTGCGTGTCACCAGACATGCAGCACATTTCTGCACTCGCTCATGTCTCATTTTTTTATGTACTTACAAATAAGTCCTATATTTCTTATTTGATAATAACTGGATTTATAGAATTCATCTGCTTCTCCATTCCTAGAGTAGTATCCACTATAATCCCTAGATAACTGGATCTTACCTTAATGCGAAGATTCTCAGTTTTCTTGGATGCTTGTTGCTTGGGTGCATCTAGATACTATTTATCATATCTGTTTTAAGTCATTTAGACTTTAGTGTCATCAGCATAACAATGATGTTTAATGTTATACCTTTTAAGAATTTCACCAACTTGCTAAATCTACATACAGTAATTCTTTCATCCTAAAATGACGACATACATCTGGTGATGTTTTATCAACGACAGTAACACGAGGGTTCTTTTCGTGAGGTACAACTTTATCCGGGTTAAGGTCCTTTCCTTGATTCCAAAGAAATATTCTCAGCAATATTGGTTGATCGAATACCGCAAAAGCTGCAGATAAATCAAGCATAATTAATGCAGTCGTGGATCCTTCATCAAGAGCCTCAGCAATATCACTGAGCACCTTTCAGAAAGCAGTTTCTCTTGAATGACCTCTATGATAATGAGACTGATAATTCTTATGGATGTCATTGTACTGTAAGTGATCTTCTATGTGCATATCTGCTACCTATTCAATAAGTTTGGATATGAATGTAAGGTTAGAAATAGGACAATAACTCTTCATATCTTCCTCATTCAACCCTCACCTCTTAAGCATCAGGGTTATGACTCGTTTCAAACACAACAGTATTACTGACTCATTCTATACTATTGACAATGGCTATCATCAGTGGTAGAAGTTGATCCACACATTTCTTGTGGGTAGTGGATCTAATTGATACGAGTCATTTGGAGATTTGATAATTATCTCCTTAACTGCTGAAGCTGGTTAAACAATCTCAAGCATTTTCCCATTAAACATAACATCCGTATCCATGGAGATATTGTCCATATTATTTGGGGAATCAGAAATAAACTAAGCTCATTCATTAAACTTTGGGAGATTGTCATTTGAATTACTTTTGACTACATAATGTTCCTTGTTAATTCGTTTCTTTTTATCTTTTCCACATTCTTCGATCTTTGTGGATAAGAAAAATGTCTCGAATAATAGTATATTCTTTTTTTTACCGAGTTCCCTGTCTATTTCAAAGTGCAACATTAAGGAAGTTCGGTACCAGGTTCTCTTTGCTTTCCTCCGAATGTTCTTAACAGATCTAAACTTATCGGAGTACCAAGGAGCTTTTGGTCCCGACATAATAATTTGTTTACAAGAGGGAACATCGTGATTAATGATATTTTGAACATCTTTGTTGTAGGTTATCAGCTATTCAACGGCCCCTTCATATCTACTCTTGTGTTGAGGTGACTGTAAATCCTCCATAACGTTTTGAATATTTAAGCTACTGGTATGATATTTTCTGTAAGGTTCATTATTAATGATGAACTGTACAGTTGGGTGATTGCTGAAGGGTTTACCTTTGTCGTTCCTACTGACTGAGACAAAGGACGCGTACAGAAGGAACTCCTACTATGAGGGAGCTCGTCTCTTTGGAGATGACCAAATCTAGTGTGTGGCCTCCTTTGTCAATTGTGCCATTGGTATGCCGAGTTAATCCGCACGAATCCAGAATGCTGCAAAACTTATAAACTTCAACATTAGACTTATTATCCGCAGGGAAATTTAAATCACCAATTATAATAACATCATATGGGATAATGGCTAAGTTATCTTAAGTATTTAGAAAATTCCTCAAAGAATAATGAGTTTTTAACACCCCATTTTGGAAGGAGTGGGATGATATTTTATAATAAAAAATATAACTATAATCTTTCCTGTATTTAATGACAGTGTCATAAACCTGTCATAAATACCTTTATGATGTCATACACCCTCATAAACTGTCAAACCTTTTTATTCACTATATTTTGTGATTTAAATTTGTTTAGCTTTCACTTTTGATCTATTTTGGTTAGAACTAGTTGTGGATTATCATTATATCAGAATTAGTATATTTATATATTACAAACATGAATAAAAAATTATATATTATGTTAGTCTCTCTTACATTCTCAGTTCAGTTATAACAGAAATAATTTGGAGGTATCTTTATTAAGTAACCATAACAGACTCTCACATCATTCACACATATACAATTGAATCAGTCCATTTGATACATCAATCATCAGTAATCCAAATCACAAAGTCTTTGAAGGATCCTGTGACAAAATACCAGCTTTGCTGTTTTCTCATGAAACAAACCATGTGTAACTATTATTTAATGTGAAAGCTATAAGATGGATTAATGGAATCAGAATAGCAGAGTACATACTTGGAATACCTAGTCCAAGTAGTTTATATTCCAAGTAGGATTTTTTTCAATTCACTTAGTTTATTTCAACATTCATAATACATCATTTTAATGCAAGCAAACGTACATAGAATGTTGAAAAGGAGGATGCTTGAAGCATTGCTTATATAACGCTCCCCCCCCCCCCTTAACATAACATATAAAAATATTCATGACAAATTTAAAAATAAAAACAAATTGTTTAGTGACTTACCTGATGATAATAACATATACCAAGAACTATCATAACAAAACTTAATATTGTAACATAAGTGGCTCCTCCGTGGTCTAGCGGTAGTGTGCTGGACCACAGATCACTACCACCCGTTTTTGAATCTCGGTGTAACCATATCTGAAGGTTGTTTCATCTCTGACTTCGCTTCATTACGTTTGGAGGTCGCTCGGCCCATTTAGCCTTCCTTTTGTATAAAAGTGGCCATAAAACATCAATCATCTTCATCATTGTAACATAATCCACGTGGTTCGTAAATAATATCTCTGAACTAATTGAATATTTGTAATCGTGATGTAGAAATAATACTCTGGAAGTTCATTAGTTAGCTTAAACTTACATTTGCTCTTTATCTTTTACCTTCCCACCCATGTATATTTGGTTTTCTTTTCCAACTGTTCAGAGCAGCAAAGTTTGTAGACTTTAAATCTTGTCTAAAAATATGGTTTCTTTTCGTTCACTTATAGCTGCTGATGCATGTTATTGTGGTCTATTGGAGTGCATCGTGTGGCCTAATAGCTCTGTCTTCAGCACTCGAGGTTTCTGTTCCAGTTACCTCACCCTTAGTCCATATCAGTCTAGCCTCTACCCATTGACCTGTCCAGTCTGGGTGTCCCTAACAGAAGCCAGTGCTCCAGCAGGCATAGCTCTCCGGGTCACTGAGACATACAAGCCCTCCCCTCACCATGTTAACGGATGAACTGTGCGGGTGAGGTTCAAGCTTGTTATATCTGTAATATCTATCATGCAAATTTCATTTTGAAATATTGCTGTTTAATGGGCACTTGTGAAAATAGCTAAATGGGCTGAGCAACCTTCAATAGCTGACCTAGATTTGAACTCAGATGATAGAGCTTTGTGCTCAAACAATATACCAGTTAGTCTGTGGAAGTGCCCACAAATTTCTGGTTGAATTTTAGGTATATATTGTTGGAGCATCACCATATAATGTCTTTGAATAGCTTCTACAATTAAGAGCACTTTAATAGGTAGTCACAGACATTATTATAGTAAAACCACATCAGTTTAATAAAAAATCATATTGTGGGAAGATAAACAATACTAAATATGCTATTAACAACACTAATGCCTGGCATGTAACAACCTGACTATAATTTTTCATACACTTGTGTTACTATTATGTGTGACAGTGTATCATCCAATTTATGAGTGGAGTTGTTTAGTCTTAGTGCTGGACACACTTGAGACACATGGATTCTCAGGGGGGGGGGGGTTCTGTCGAGGGAAATAAATCCTACAACCAGAAGCATTGGCTCGATTCACACCCACAACTTACATTATCCTAACTACTAACACATTTGAATATATTCATTTTGTTAATGGAGCGGTACCACAGAAATAATTGAGGGCATCAACAGTAGACATGTCACTCTCAGGCCTAATCTGAGGAAGGGAAGGAATATTTCTGAATTTAAAATGGTAAATTTATTTGTGGATTTCATTTTTTTGTAGCTAACTTCAGTTCACAATTTATCAATTCCATTTTTTTTAAACAATGCCGGAATTGAATTGACCCCATGTCTTGTAGTAGATGCCTCAAGTAGTTCCAAGCTACATTTCAGTAAGTGCTAATGCATGAATATCATGAGATACAGCATCTATAATCATCCTTTATTACTCAACAATTGAACAGTTAGACAACATACTGATATAGGGACTTGACCTTCAGATCATTATGCAGAGTATAACACACACATTATAAATATTAATATTCCTTGCTAATTCGCTAGCTCGTTTGCAACTAGGATACACAATAACTTTAATAGATTTAGATCTAAATCAGATAATTATATATTAGGTCACCTCACTGTTAGTTACAGAAATAAGATTCCTGGTATTTACAATAGCTTTATTACGATAAGCCATAACTTTGTGGCTGGCAGCAGTTAGTCTAATATGTTTAATATTTTGTCAGTTCCCCGACATGATGTTTCAAGATGGTGGCTTTCTCGTCACATTCAGATGTGATGGCTGTTTACCAAAACTGGACTCAACAAAGGGACAACGAGCAGTATTGGTTGACTGCCCACAAAATCATTCCAACATCTTACGGAATCATACTGATCTATTGGAAGATGAATAAAGTCAAAGAACATTCATCTACCATTCTGGAAATCTGTGAAGTTGGACCAAAAAAAACCCCAAAACTGCACAAAATAACATTCTTGTTGGGGAAAACTTGATGAAGCTGTCATGTGAACATAGTGCCCACAAGGAGTTATTAACAATATAAGCCAAGTTATTTAAATAGTATAAATTTGTTTACCATATTTGGTATATTCTCTCATTATTTAGTACTGACATGGCAGAGGAAAAGCCCTTTAAGAGCGATATTGATTTCTGCCCTCAATGTGGCACAATACTTCCTCTACCTGAAGCAGCAGACGTCGTCTTGTGTCAGAGATGTCATTATGCTATTGATGCCCGAGGTTATTATTAGCACATTAATTTAACTTGTTAGTAGTAAATACCGATTATGTACAATTTGTTATAACTTATTAGTAGATACAGATTTTTTAAATTAATTATTTTATAACTTTAGTTGCATGGTTATTTTTACCTCAAAGATTCACTAGTTGTTTTCATTACAGAATTTGAAGGTGTTGAGATGGTGTCAAAAGTTGTTTTCAACAAACGTCAAGTTAGAACTACTGGACTCTCGTCTGATGATTTTGCTGGACCTACAGTATGTTTGTTATTGGCCGATCTGTGTCGTTATATTCAATATTCATCCATCTTTGTATTTGATACTTTGTTAATTTATTTTTGTATGAAGCGGTCTGTGGACCAGTTGATGTTTGATTGAATTAGTAACTGTCATTGTTGGCTGTCCTCTTGTCGAGTGACGTTGACACCAATCTGGAATAGATCATTTTGACACGATTATTTTTTAATGACATTTTGACATTATTTACGTTATGTCAGTGAAGTTTTTCATTTTACAACAGCTGCATTTGAATGTTTTAAATATATATATATATATATATATATATATATATTAAAAGGCCAGCATTTTATTTAATCATTTTGATTTTCCTTCAGGTCGATAGAAGATGTCCCAAATGTGACAATGAAGGTATGACTTACGCAACGAGGCAGACGAGATCAGCGGATGAGGGACAGACTGTCTTCTATACCTGTTCTAAGTGTGGGTGAGTGATTCAATATTTATCACTCTTTCAGTAAGTGTTAATTGTTCATCTCATTTTGTTTTGTACTAAAAAGGAGCTTTATAGAGGTGCAGGGTACCTGAAGTCATGAAACTAACCTCAAGGTCAGAGTTTAAATTTGACTCGTATCCTTTTTGTTTGACATTATAGTCATCTGAACCAATCCAGAATAAATTCATTAATAGAGCAATTTTAGATATGAATGTATCGGGATTAGGTTTAGATTTTGACAGATAACGCTCAAATCATACACTGATTCCTATGTATTTGGTAACATTTTACACCACAGACTTCTGAGTGAGAGTTGAAGTTATACATCTATCGTCTGGATTCTAGTTCATTGTTCAGGTTGCCTCATTATTGGTAGAGTTTGTTTGACCTAGTTTGTCTATTGGTAGAGTTTGTTTAACCTAGTTTGTCTATTGGTAGAGTTTGTTTGACCTAGTTTGTCTATTGGTAGAGTTTGTTTGACCTAGTTTGTCTATTGGTAGAGTTTGTTTGACCTAGTTTGTCTATCACGTGCATTAAATTGATCAGAATAATAACATTTGAGATGTTTCATTTCACCTTCATTAATAAGCTTTAATGATATTAATTGCTTCTAGTCACAGCAAATGATTGTTTCTTTGTTTTGTTGAATATTGTGAGCCATGAGTTTATATTTGTGGTTCATTTGTTGTGAGTCAAACAACATTTAATTGATGTGGATTATATTCTTCTTTATTAGAACAGATTTTACGGTGAACATTAATAAAAAATCTTATCTAGAATGAACGAAAATCATCTAAAAACATCCACACCTAAAACGTTATACATTTAATTTGACAATAATCATTCATTTCAGTTCCCCAAAACACTCACGGAAGACAAATATTAACATGATCAAATCCTTATTCCTTAATACATAATAACAATATTTATTAAACATACAGAACCTCTAATCTCTACTTGATTTATATACCATAAGTCAGTAACAACAGTCTACTTACAATATCTCTACACAGCGAGCCCTACAGCTATTTTCTGTTACACGAATCTCCCCCCCCCCCCCCACATACATCCATACATATAACAATATTTTGCTGACTTTTTCTGGTCAAATAAAGTTTGTTTATGCTCATGACACAAAAACTTGACTTGTGATTTATTTGTTTTTTAAATCAGTTCGCCTTTCACACAATAATGTTCCTAAAACAACAGCTATGGCAGCAACAACAACAACAACAACATTTCTCTGTTGTATTTGTTTTTTTCTTATATTTTCAGTTTTCAAGAAGTGGAGTATTCTTAGCCAAATTGTCATCGATAGATCGATCGACTAGTTTATGAGTACGTTATGATAACACGGCATGGTGACGTTATGAAAATAGTCTGGCGTGATAATCTATAAAACAAGAGATGTTGTTTGTTTGTGGTAATTTCGTATTGTTGTTAAAGTGAAATGTGTGTGTGTGTGTGTGTGTGTGTATGTAAAGAAATTAACCTTATGTATTTAAGATTTATAATTAGTCCGTTCAAAAGCTTCAGCTATCGCAAAATTCAGAAGTACGACTCGTGTCAAAGACAGAGTAATAAGAACATATCATCCATGTATTTATCACCTACGATGGCTACCATTACATCATTTGTAAGGTCAACAACCTTATACAGCCCTGCAAGTCATCATATACCCTTATATCTGTAACACGCTGCAGCCCTGCAAGTCATCATATACCCTTATATCTGTAACACGCTGCAGCCCTGCAAGTCATCATATACCCTTATATCTGTAACACGCTGCAGCCCTGCAAGTCATCATATACCCTTATATCTGTAACACGCTGCAGCCCTGCAAGTCATCATATACCTATATCTGTAACACGCTGCAGCCCTGCAAGTCATCATATACCCTTATATCTGTAACACGCTGCAGCCCTGCAAGTTATCATATACGATATATCTGTAACACGCTGCAGCCCTGCAAGTCATCATATACCCTTATATCTGTAACACGCTGCAGCCCTGCAAGTCATCATATACGATATATCTGTAACACGCTGCAGCCCTGCAAGTCATCATATACCCTTATATCTGTAACACGCTGCAGCCCTGCAAGTCATCATATACCCTTATATCTGTAACACGATGCAGCCCTGCAAGTCATCATATACCCTTATATCTGTAACACGCTGCAGCCCTGCAAGTCATCATATACGATATATCTGTAACACGCTGCAGCCCTGCAAGTCATCATATACCCTTATATCTGTAACACGCTGCAGCCCTGCAAGTCATCATATACCCTTATATCTGTAACACGCTGCAGCCCTGCAAGTCATCATATACGATATATCTGTAACACGCTGCAGCCCTGCAAGTCATCATATACCCTTATATCTGTAACACGCTGCAGCCCTGCAAGTCATCATATACGATATATCTGTAACACGCTGCAGCCCTGCAAGTCATCATATACGATATATCTGTAACACGCTGCAGCCCTGCAAGTCATCATATACCCTATATCTGTAACACGCTGCAGCCCTGCAAGTCATCATATACCCTTATATCTGTAACACGCTGCAGCCATACTATCATTAGTCCACGTTGTACACTGATTATGGAATTAACTCGCAGGTCAACTGAGACACTGACCTTCAATAAATAGTCTTGATGGTTAATTACATTTTAATATCCCCAGAGTTTGTAATCGTTTAGACAAAATCTTCCGTGTCCTGATGTTCTATCTGATCAAATATCAATCATCTTCGAACATTGATTTAATGGAAGTATCTGGAAGATGTTTTGTCATATTGCGACATTATAACGGAACGCGTTATGATATATTATGGTGATTTGCTTCACTTTATGATATTAATAAATTTTTCTGGTTATTTGGTTTTTATTTGTAGAAGAGATATACGACTAAATTATATTATAGTTATGTTTTATGCAGATATGGAGTCAATTAAATATTGGAATGGATGGAATATTTTGGAATTGCTTATTTAAAAAAAATGGAATTGGAATTGATAAATTTGATGTGGATATGGAATTGAGTGGAATTGGTAATTGACAAAATGGAGTTGACCCCATGTTTGGTTTGTTTTATGTAATATGTGTCGTTCCCTGACAAAAAACCCAATATTAAAATTTCGTTCCTGACAGGGTGGTGTATGGAATATGTTTATTAGCTTCCCTGAGTAAAAAATCCAAAACAGGATGAATTAAATTTTCTGAATCCTCCCCAATTGTTTGTACGTGTTACCCCGGATCTTATGCTTTATTTGTTTCATGAAGAAACCCCTTAATTTTCCACAAAATATGAGGGGTTTTCATTTTAAAACCCCTCCGGCAAATGGTTCAGTCTGACTTTTTCCCCTGAAAGAATGTTTTTTGGGGTCATCTTGCATTATGTAATGAAACCCCCACCCAATAAAGGGGTTGAATAGTGCAGTGGTTAATGCATTACTGTGCAAACCTCCGGGCTATGAGTTCAGATCTGACTTATTTCTGTAGACACACACACACACACACAAATAATAGCTGAAATGGCAGTTATTTTACGTGGCTTAGCTACCTCAAATGAGGGAGACGCATATAGTCTGTAATTTATTGCTTCACCATTGGGAATTTACAATAGATGGCATATTCGGGGGAGAAAACCTTGCCAGTTGCGTAGTCGAATGAAAAAGTCCTACTACTATAGTGCCATGGCTGGGATTCGAACCTCCTGCACACTATCACCATGAGTAAGAAAGTGCCACGCTCTTACCGACTTGGCCATAGACAGACACCCAATATGGTATGACACTAAGATACTTTAAATTGTAGTCTCAATCACCATTAATTGGCGAATGTGAACCAAAATTAGTTGTGTATAAACATTCCATGTTTAAGTCCTTTATGGCTGTGGGGGATGTGATCGGATATTGATTTGTGTAATAAAATAAGACAAAATATCTTAGATCCTGTACGTAGTTATTATATTTTCTTTCACATTATGGATGTTACATGTATGCTGAAAATATCGAACAGAAAGAAAAAACCTCTACCTGAAAAGTTTCAAATAAATATTTTAATTTCAAATTTTTTATAAATTTATGTATATTGTAAAGAATGCCAATCATCATTTTGGCAAATTTATAAATGTTATATGGAACAAGAGCATCTCTCTTTCATATAAATGAAATACAGGTAGCACTTGTTCTCAAGCTCAGATATATGTAACTCACCAATAAGCCTGTTATTAGCCTACTTGTTTTGTTATCATAGTGATTTCTGTTTGCACTTGGCAGTATACTAAAAAAATATTTCACTTGACTTGTAAACTCAGATAGTAGAGAGAGGTACAGATTGTATTTGATATGATATTGTGCTTGCAAAACGCAATAAATTAGATTTTCTTGATATGTTGTTATAATCGTCTTTAAAAAATGACCAGAAATATACATTGCTATTTGAAACAGCGATTTTCTTTCATCTAGAAATAATTAAAATTCGTGATTGGATCACAAGGTTAATAACCATAAATAAATTCTCTATCATTTTAGTTTCACCATCGAAGCGATAATATACTTTGGCCTGAAAGAAAACCCGAAAGTTAAATACACCGCCATTTTCAAATTTGGGAAAATACCCCTATAATGATGTCATTCTCGGGGAATTCTTTGTCTAATTGTGTACGACCGGGTTTCGTATAAATTAATATTTTGGTCTACGTGAAATTGGCCTTTATGTCACTGTTCTAGAGTAAATTTCAGTTCAACAAATGTCCGATGTTAAGTAACTCACATATGTCACAATAAAAGGAGGTTGAATAACTAAATTAACACCAAAAGGTTAAAACCATTTAAAATACATATTGAAACACGTATGAACAACAAAATATCTACATCGCTGGACATGGCTTCCGGGTGACGTCACGGCCTTTGGAACCATATATGACTGTATATTGATGAAGCTGTCATATCTGTCTTATTTATATCAGCACACATTCATATCTGTACAGATGGAATAATATCTAGGATATCTTACTGTTTGTTGTAGCTGTTTCGTATGAAACCTGGTTATGGGAAGATAATGAAGGGGGGGGGGACATCCATCTGCTATAGCTAGGCCAGGATTTGAACCCTGGTACTATAAGTCCGTGGTTTAGCGCGTTATTAGATCAGTCATAGAGCCAATAACAAAATGGCGACATAAAATAACTTGATGATAGTCTGTTGTTGTTAATATTCACCGACTTCCTCTTTCAGGTTATTGTTGATAAAATTGGTTAGGATACGATGATGATGATGATAAAATACATTTGGCGGTGTAAGGAGTATAACAAAACAATAAAAACAATTAAAATAGCAATGACAATTATATAAGAGAGCCTCCCTGTGTGTGTGTGTATGTATTATAATTACAGGTTGTTGACGTCCGTCCACCTGCGGATACGCACGTATACACAAACGGACACGTGTTACATTTTGGATTTTTGCTGACATTTAAACAACGCCATTGTTTTGATAAATTTTTTTATATCTCCGTTAAAATGTCCCATTCTAGTGCCATTATCAATCAGAAACCTGTAGATAATAGCTACTTAATATCAGACCAGGTACGACCTTTTTCAACAATGATATATGATTATAGTATTGTTTTAAACAACGGTACATCTCGTCTATGAGTAGAATATCAGACATAATGGCCGGGAAATATCATGTATAATTGACGTTTGTGTGTGTGTGTGTGTGTGTGTATCACCCCCCTCTCTCCGTGTGTGTGTGTGTGTCTGAGTATAGATACTAACAGTAATACTAAGCAATGATGCAACATTCATGAATATATTAACCTTAGACAATACAACTAAGAAAGAAGACCCTTATACAAATTATATTTTTGTACAATCAATGATTTTGGTTTTATTCACACACAATATTCGGAATTTTTACATTGTATTATGAGTGGGACAGTCATTATTTGTGGTGCAAAGAGGGAGTGATTAATTTTGCCTATTTATAATTT
>JAODUP010000556.1:275000-292500 GCA_025642065.1 Paralvinella palmiformis
ATATATATATATATATTTTTTCCAAGTCTCTCTCTATCCCCTCTCTCTCTCTCTCTCTCTCTCTCTCTCTCTCTCTCTATATATATATATATATATATATATATATATATATATATATATAGACAACCAACCTCTATCTTCACGGAGTCGCCCCCTAGCGGATCATTAATGCCATTACAAAGACTTAAGCTAGGGCATTAATATTTCAGGGACCATCTCAAAGACAATGAGACAACCAGGGCTTGCAACCAACGCCCATAATAGCCAGTGATAAAGCCCCCTATCGACGTGATGGGATCCGACAGATAGCACGCTGTGCTATCTAACATTAATAAGGCATTTTGTGGCCTTTGTCACGGTGCTAGGTCATGTCCTATTGTCAAGTTAGGCTATTCTATGGTGTCGTATCATCGAACATTTATGCCAGATTTGTGTGAAACAGATCAGTGTGTATGTGTGGGTGTGTGTGGGTGTGTGTGGGTGTGTGTGCAGGTGGGTGGCTGGATGTGGGTGTATGAGTGCGTGCGCGCACGCGCGCATGCATGTGTGAATGAATGGGGAGGGAGTGAGAAAGATAAACCCAGACAGACAGACAAACAGATAGACAGACAGACGGACAGACAATTCTAATCGATAAGCATAACTAATTGAGGTAGGAAGTCGGATAAAGATTTCAAAGAAGAAAGGGAAGATACTTCATCAAAATAACATCTCACAGAAATGTATCATTCCCCGTCCTCGTCCCTCCCTATTCCTCTAATTCCACCACCACCACCCCTACCCCCCCTCTCCCTCCATCAACCCCTTCCTCGATATAGAGACTTATCTATACTTCTATTGTTAACTAACCCCTTTATAACAAGAGATTATTACCATCTAACATACAGATAAGAGGTTTGTTATAAACAGTCCCCCTTTGTGATGATAAGATACTGCTGTGGATCGATAAATCAATCACTTATCATCGCTAACAATAGATTTACTACCAATCAATCACCGGAGATCGATAACCTAGAAAAAACATCAAAGTTCAAAGCCGATATTTCCTATTGATTAACTAATTACATCAAGATTTATTATTCTTTATGTATTTGAGTCAGCTTATAGCTCAGATAGTATCCAATGTCATATATATATATTGATGAGTGAATGAGTGAGTGAGTGAGTGATGATGATGATGATGATGATGATGATGATGATGATAATAATAATATACATTAGTATTAGTAGCATCACTAGTACCAGTACTAATAACAATAATTGTATCTCTCTGTGTACAACAATATAATATGGTCAGCATCATGTCAATAATGACGTCACATAATTAACTTTCCTATGTGACAATGTAATAATCATTTAATATTGTCAATTATCGGTTATGCTTCCGGCGTAACTATATACCACATTATCTGGATGATCCATAATTTAGAAGATTTTTATATCGAATCATAAATAACAGAGAACGAGACTCGTTTGTTGGCTAATAATCGATCAATTGATTCTATTTATTAGCCAAAGGTAAGCGACATTCTTGCGAGATCTTTTTTCTGTTTTATCGGATAATATGTTCATCGGCTGGCGGCCATCTTGGGGATAATATCTCGGTTTGTTTGTGTTTGTTTGTGTGTATGTGTGTGTTTTTGTTTGTGTGTGTGGGTGTTTGGGTGTATTTGTGTGTGCGTATATGTGCGTGTGTTTGTTTGTGTATGTGTGTGTGTTTGTTTGTGTGTGTGGGTGTTTGTTTGTATGTGTCTATCTGTTTATGTGTATGTGTGTGTATTTGTTTGTGTACGTTTGTGTGTGTGTGTTTGTTTCTGTACATCTCTCTCTCTCTCTCTCTCTCTCTGTGTATTTGTTTGTGTATGTATATGTGTATGTATGTGTGCGCGTGTTTGTAAGTAATTTACTTCAAGGATAAATAGCTATTTTAGTATGATAAATAGCCCTTTGACATTTTCATTTTGACAAAATAATAATATTGGATTTTAGACGGAGCGGCTGCTTAATTATACATCAAAGTTAATTTAGTCATTGTGGTGGTTAACTGATCTGTCTGTCTGTCTGTCTGTCTCGCTGGCTGCCCCCTTTACAGTGTTTCGTCGTATATGTGTGTATGTCTGTAAGCATGCAATTATGTGTATATATGAATTTCCCTCTATCTGGCCCGTCTTTTCGTAGACTTATTTCCGTTTCTTGAAATTACGATGTTCGATTATCTGTGCCAGTGCACTGCTAAGACATAAGTTCGTACTTTGTACAGACAGACAGACAGACAGACAGACAGACAGACAGACAGACAGACAGACAGACAGACAGACAGACAGACAGACAGACAGACAGACAGACAGACAGACAGACAGACAGACAGACAGACAGACAGACAGACAGACAGACAGACAGACAGACAGACAGACAGACAGACAGACAGACAGACAGACAGACAGACAGACAGACAGACAGACAGACAGACAGACAGACAGACAGACAGACAGACAGACAGACAGACAGACAGACAGACAGACAGACAGACAGACAGACAGACAGACAGACAGACAGACAGACAGACAGACAGACAGACAGACAGACAGACAGACAGACAGACAGACAGACAGACAGACAGACAGACAGACAGACAGACAGACAGACAGACAGACAGACAGACAGACAGACAGACAGACAGACAGACAGACAGACAGACAGACAGACAGACAGACAGACAGACAGACAGACAGACAGACAGACAGACAGACAGACAGACAGACAGACAGACAGACAGACAGACAGACAGACAGACAGACAGACAGACAGACAGACAGACAGACAGACAGACAGACAGACAGACAGACAGACAGACAGACAGACAGACAGACAGACAGACAGCGACGGGACAGATAGTACAGACAGCAACAGACAGACAGACAGACAGTATCGACTGACATACGATGACATACGGCAGTGCACAGACAGTCGTACGACAGACAGACAGACAGACAGACAGACAGACAGACAGACAGACAGACAGACAGACAGACAGACAGACCTATAACCCCACCCCCTTTATCCTTTTACAAACTTAGTCATCTCAACTTGATAAATGTTGACAAAAATTCCCGCCAAACCTCCATCCATCACGACGTATATGAGCTAATTATAATGTTAGTTATAATGAGCCATATGTCAACAGTATAATGGCTTCCTCTATTATCGCTCATCGGGCAGACGATAAAACATAAACATAACCCTTATTTAACCATTTCTCATCCAAAGAACGATTTGTGGGTGTGTCGGTGTCTGTAGGATGACGAAGTGAGAGAATCATCAGGCGACAAGTCCTATCTGGCATTCTTAAGGGAGAAATATTTACTGTATGGATTCTATGAGTTGCGTCAATGTTGAACAGCGTCTGGTGTTAATTTGAGGCTATTATGAAAAAAAAGTGTTTAGGTATAAATTAAACTTTTTAAATGACTCGAGAGTTACACACACACACACACACACACACACACACACACACACACACACACACACACACACACACACACACACACACATATCAATGGAGTTTTGCACAGAACACAGCTAACATGTTTTTATTAGTTTAATTCGGCGTGTCATAGTTTAACTTTACACGTTAAATTGATTGTCGTAAAATAGGAAAGGAAAATGTTTCTTAAAACGTTAAGTAATTAGTCAATATTTAGAATATAATAATGAATTTTATGTTCCTGTAATAAAAACAAACATCTGTAATATAAATGGCAAAGATGTAAAAGCGAAAAATATATATTTATCCACATGATGAACCGAGCTTCAAAATATAAACAGAAATTATTATTATTCGAATTTTAATAATTGTCTAATCAGCGCCATATTTAGTTCATCCACTGATCGATATATGAACTACTGACCTTGATGTTTTATTTAAACAGGCCTATTTCTATTAAATACTATAATAATTGCAAGAAAATCGCCAACATTTATGTCAGAAGAGGAAATACAGATATGTTATAATGCTGGTAATTAGGAAATGCTTTATACACGCCATTTTATATCAAATGTTACATGTTACATGTTATATGTTACATGTTATAAGTCAATCTAAGATAATAGCAAACTTAACTTTTTTATCTTGCTGCATATCCAGATATAACATAAATATAATATAAATATAATATAAATATAATATAAATATAATATAAATAAATAAAATAAATTTTGCAAATATGTTCTTATTAAAGCTAATTAAAATTGTATTAATTAATTTTACCAAATAATAATTAATCCTTTCTAACTGAGGACCTAATGTCCGTATATATATATATATATATATATATATATATATATATATATATATTTCTAATATGTTAATTAATTAGTTTTTCTGTTTTATATTTCCATTGAGTCTAAGGATTATTTTCATATCGTTAACCATCGCGGTCCAACAAGACACTCAATTAAAGTAACAGCCAGTGATTGGATTCGAACTGTTTTTTATTTACCATTTTTCCCGCTGAGCAATGGCGATTTAATGTGATGGCAATATTGTAGTTATCTGATATTTATATTGATTAAATTCTCATTATTATTATTGTTACTATTATCGTCATCAGCAGCAGCAACAACAACAACAACAGATATCATCATCATCATCATCATCATCATCATCGTTATAGTCGTCGTCGCTGCTATTAGAACATATTAAATTTATACATTGTAAATATCTCTCTCTCTCTCTCTCTCTCTCTCTCTCTCTCTCTCTCTCTCTTATATATATATATATATATATATATATATATATATATATATATAAGCAATACCCTGTAAACAAACACCTGTTATGGGGTTGTTTGACGAAGTTTGGTGATGGTGGGGGGGGGTGAGGGTCTCATCATCTGCTCATTTTGTCTGTTATGATCATTATCTACTAAAAGGTCGACATATGGTGATCTAATAATTCACTCACGCACACATGCACCTATAACCTCAGGCACATACTGAGACACGCACATAGACTGGGATAAATGGTTGGAAATGGAAAGATGATGAGACCAACTGCCAGACAGAGGGAAAGATAGAGAGATAAACAGACAAACAAATAGAGAGAGAGAGAGAGAGAGAGAGAGAGAGAGTGTGTTTGTGTGTGTGTGTTCTCAGATAACTTTAATATATAATTAATCAGGAACTCAGACAGACGGACATATATGCACACACACACACACACACTCACACTCGCACACACACACACACACACACACACTCACACTGGCACACACACACACACACGCACGCGCGCGCGCACACACATATCAACCCCTTTACGATCACTGTGGGCGGATGTGACAAATCACGCATGCGTGAAGAGCTCCTTCTGTGTTCCACAATGGCCGGCATTAACTAAAATGTCAGAAGTGCACTGATCAATGACGTATGCCGGATGCACAGATTGTAATGATGTCATCGATTACTGCTTATCTGTCACTGTTAGTGTTATTGTTTTCTCAAGTTTCACGATTCATTGATGATACAATAGACATTAATATAGATAGAGCATTATAACAACAATAGTTAGGATGATCGATTTTGGGGATATTGTATAAAATGATGGGAAATGGATGTATAGTTGATGGGAAGATGTATATACGTCTATATATGTATGATGTTACGTGTTAGTACATGTCTAGGTGGGTATTGTACACGTGTATGTACATGTTCGTAACTCTCTCTCTCTCTCTCTCTCTCTCTCTCTCTCTCTCTCTCATTCCCTGCCGCTCCCGATCCCTGTCACTACGCCCCCTTTATAAATATACTACATGTATGTGTGTATACGCGTGTGTGTGTGTGTGTGTGTGTGGGCGCGCGGGCGCGTGTGATTTAGTAGTGTGCATGTGAAAGGGCACGTGTACGGAGAATCACAAATGGCGAATACAGCCTCTGGATGATTCAAGAGGACATCTTTGACATCATGCTGAGATGAGCAATGAGTGTTTGTTCGAGGGTGTCAATACATGTATGTGTGAGTTTCGCACATAGATACACTCACACTGTAAGTATGTGCATGCACAAATGGGTGTAGATATGAATATATGTGTTATAATAATAATAATAATAATAATAATATAATAATAATAGTAATAATAATAATAATAATAATACCAAAAAGGACTACCCCCCTCCTGTAATACTCCCCCCTCCCCCGATACCTGAGATCGAAAAAAGTCATTATACACTCATCAAATTAACCTTTATTATCGCTCACATTATCCTAATTTTGTTATTTTTTTCGCCTTAAATACATCTCTGGACATTGATGGCCTCGGGGAGGAGCGGCATTGTTTTACAAACGACGTCACTTCCGGTGCCGTGAACAGCGAACTAACACCCTCGAGCGTTCGTCTATTATCGCCCACCACGTGATCGTTAAAGATCGTAACAAAAAGATGAGAGCGAGTTGGATAAATGGAGCGAGAGTTGGTGTGTGTGCGTGTATGCGTGCGCGCGCGCGCGCTGTGTGTGTGTGAGAGAGAGAGAGAGAGAGAGAGAGAGAGAGAGAGAGATACATGCCATCAGCCAGTCGACATAAGACAATGATCCATTAATGAATGGCCCCCCCCCCTCCCCCAGTTTCCGGTCTATCCGTGGAGGGCGCCATTTTCTCGTCGCTTTGCCGACTTACGATAACCAGTTTCCGTCTTCAATGTCCGCCATTAATAATGTAAACTTCCTAGTCGGTAGCTAGACTCGATCAGAGCAAAGAGTTGAGTCTGACCAAAACATTCACTCTCAGTCCGAACCAAACTAACAAACGATCGAGAAAACGCCGACAGGGAACGGACATATTTTATTGAACGAGTCGGTCCGGTCACGTGACGTCTTACGTCACGTACTCGTCACGAGGTGGCCCCCGAGTCTATGGTAGGCCGTTGTAATGGCGGCTTATGATTTTTTAATTTGCCAGTTTCGACTTTGCCGAATTAATTTGATTCGCGTGCGCGTGTGAGGCCACGGAGGGGGGGGGTTAGCTGTGGACACGCGAGTACATGTGTTAAAATGATAACTATAAGTAAATGTTTGTATATTTTTTGTAACTTCTATTTCTAAGTGTGTGTGTGTATATGTGTGTGCGTGTGTGTGTGCGTGTGTTGACTGTCTATCTGTCTGTATATCTGTCTGCTAGACATTTGTCTGTCTATCTGTATGTTTGTCTGCCCGTCTATCTTTTAGCTGTCTGTCTGTCTAGCCATCTGTCTTTCTGTGTGTTTGTCTGTCTGTCTGTCTGTCTGTCTGTCTGTCTGTTGGAAACACTTCAGTCATATTAAAAACACCCAAACTACACCAGTCGTAAGATCCGAACCCGCCCCAAACGATTCCATGACAACACATCAACACCGGCTATAAACACGAGCCTTATATCAACGCAACAGTTGCCATCTTGCGTGACTCGCTAACTTGGCTTGAAACCGAAAGTGATACCCAAGGGTTCAATAAAGTCTACAAGTACGAGAGGTCGCCTTGTTGGAATCCCAGAGGTCAGTGCGCGCAACATCTGCCATCGAGTCTCGTTAGATGGCGTTTTGGCGAACCATAAGGGAGGTCGGCCATGTTTTTTTGTCCGTGTTTAATTCTCGGCATTGGTCTTACATCTGGGGAACGGCATCGGCCAAATCGTGAATTATTTATGTGAGCGAAAATTGGGGTAACATTAGGAGCTTACCTGAAGATGTTGTTAGCGAGGATGTTGTTGGGTGTCTGACGAAATATCTGGGTGATGATTTGGCTGGCTAACAAAGTTACTAGTTCATGAAGTGGCCGGATGACGAAGTGGTTGTGTGGCGAAGTGGTTTAGTTACGAAGTCGCTAGGTGGCGAAATGGTTGGGTACTGAAATTTTTAGTTTTTTAAAGTGTGGATTCTAGTTCATGGGTTCTTGGATAAATTCTGGATTGAGTGGCTGGGAATAGTGCGACTTTTGGTGATTGTATATTTAGAGGGTTCTGGGTTCGGTACATCATGATGTGGGTGGCAGGGATCGATACGTAGATAGGTAAGATGGGTGGCTTATTTTGGGACTGGGTAGCTGAGGTGGGTGGCTTCGTTTAATTAGGTTACTGACTGATTATTGGTCGATAGGTTAACGGGTTGGTGGGTGTTTGGTGTGGCTAGTCCACAGAAATGGGTGTTGGGTGGGTTTTTTTTGTGTCAATTTCACTGGCTACATGGGTGCGTGATCTGGGTGGCTGAACTCCAAACTATACGATGGCATGTCAGTAGTACACTTTGTCTGGGCCATTAAGAGAAGATTGTGTGTAAATTGAGTGCGTGGTGAGTCGGGAAAATTCTCCCTCGAGTACAATATAGGGCCATATGGTTGAGTGGCTGGGGAAATCTCTGGACCATTAGGCGATAGGTGGGAGGGGGAAGGCCCGTGGGGTCAGGGGCCTAGGCACACACACACACACACACACACACACACACACACACACACACACACACACACACGAAGCCCCTCGTGTTAGGGGAAAGGCGGCCTCGCTTAATTCGTAAATGAATTAAATTGATTCGCTTTTGGCCACTGACGTGCTGCCCTCTGCCGGTGTGCGTGACAATTTGCTAAAGCCAACAGCCAACCGGATCGCGTGTCACGGGAGCGGTTAGGTTGGACGAGATCCGCTAGAGGTCGCCAATGGCGAACGTTTCGACATACATACACGTGTGTACTATCGCCAGAAGACCGGATGCAACTCAAACAATCATCACTGTAATGCGGTCGTCATGGGAACAAAACGACACAGTGGTGCCATCTGGTGGTCTTCTCTGGTACTATATATTTACCTTGCCGCCAACAGATAAAACATTTCATTGAAATATGCTATCAATATACACAACAAAGAACAGCATTTAATAATAGTCTAAAACGAAATGGAATTTTATGATTAAAAGTGTATTAAACCAACCAATTCCTGGGTCGTATATGACTTTTAGTTTTCGGTTTATTTACGTTGATGTTTGAAAATGTCAAATGTCTGCGGTTTATATTGACGCTTGTATCCTGAAGATAAACCTTAGCTAAATATATGAGATCAAAGAAAAGAGACAGATAACGTTTGTGTCTTCTCGACTCCACATTGCAAACAGGTCGCCCGCTAGACGGAGCCACTGTCGTTAAACATGACTAAAGACCAGGTCGGCTCGTCGTAGAAGGGGTTGATGCGTATATGTAAATTGGGATGCCAGAGAAATCCCACTTACGAATGTGGTATGAATAACGACATACATCGACACACACGAACATACAATAGTGTGTCGTGATCGTAATTAACACGGCTGCACACCTTTGACATGTTTGCTTGTTTTCGATTTAACCGGCTTCGTCGTTGCCGGAAAGCAATATAAACAACGTATATCTTCCTATAGACACAGTTGTTTTACAAAATGAAGAGCAATATGGCGCCGTCCTATGGCGTGCATTGTCATGCCATTGCCAGGCGGTCAGTGTGTGGTCTTAATGTGGTCTTAGTGTGGTCCTTCGTGTGGTCTCCGATACAACGCGGTCTAAATATTTGATGGAGACCATAGCATGGCGGTGTTTCGTCTTCTTGCAACAAATGGGCTTATAGATACGCCCTACCATTCACGCATGCGCATGATCCAACCATCCATTCATCCATCCCCTCCCATTCTATCCATCCATCCATCCACCCACCCATCCTTAGGTGTGTACATACGTACGTTCACAACATTTCTCTGTGTTTCGTCATATGACTCGCTGACTCACTGACTTGCTCTTCTCTCTCTCTCTCTCTCTCTCTCACACACACACACACACACACACACACACACACACACACACACACACACACACACACACACACACACACACACACACACACACATATATATGGTGAGACATTACACATGTCTCAGCAAGAAAAGTCGCCACTCTGGATTCAGTCCCCTGAAGAAACGTCCAGAGTTTGAATTCACGGTTCGAGATTCTCTGTGCCTGTGCCTTATAATACACAGCTAAAACACACACACACACACACACACACACACACACACACACACACACACACACACACATATATATATATATATATATAAGAGAGAGAGAGAGAAGGGGGAGGGTGTGATTTATAAATCTGTATATCCCTAATCACGTGATACAGACATAGACTTTTGTGTAGATATGGAAAAGATTGACGCCATTACAAAGTACGATAAGGGACCCCCCCTCTCTTCTCTACAGATTGATCACATCGAACTGATCTTCTAGCAGAGGTCGAGATGCCACAATCTATTAATAATTGATCAATCCTGGCAGCTTTCGGTCATTCTTTGTCAGTGGGACAAAGAGAGTTTCGCTAATCGTTGAATATTATCAGCTACTGATCGGATATATATTTATAAACACTGGCACGGGATAGCATATAGTATGATCACCATCCAGTATGTCGGCTCCCATGTGGAGTGTACTATTTACCACTTTGTTTTGTTACACTCTCCTATTAGGTTCGATGTCATTGATTTTTGTTGGTGATAATTTTTTTTCGCGATCTGTGACTTGGATACATCGGCAACAGTTCCGTTTAGCGATGGGTCGGGGATAGACTAGATAGTTCGGGATCGACGTGCGGTGAGTGTACCTTAGCTATCCAGAACAATATCCAGATGAGAAACTTCTCAGGTAAACAATAATTAGAACTCCAAGGAACGTGACTCATATATTAATTAGTTCGTTATTTACGGAAGTATATCGCTTCTCATTGGTTTATTACAAATAATATGCATTATTGATACCAAACTAACTAAAACAATTGTATGACTGTATGACTGTATGGCTATATGACTGTATGACTATATGACTGTATGACTGTATGACTGTATGGCTATATGACTGTATGACTGTATGACTGTATGACTATATGACATCAAACAACAAGTTAATATAATAAACAAAAATATTATTATAAAGAAAAGAAAAAAATATTTTATTTTAGAATGTAAACATTTTTGCTGGAAAAAAGTTATTTTAAATTACAATTATTTACTTTGTTCAAGAATCATTTGTTTTTGTCTATGCGTTAATAATAATAATAATAATAATAATAATAATAATAATAATAATAATATAAAATCTACTAAATGGTACCAAGATTCATCATCATCATCATCTTCATCATCATCATCATCGTTTCTGTCCATGATACCATGTTGTACTAGGTTGTACTCGATCATGCCACATGGTATACCATGTGGCATGATATATCATGTCGTATATTTAATAGACATATATACCATATTATATACATATACCATAGTGTACCATGTGGTATGGTGTACCATCTGGTATGATGTACCATGTGGTACCGTGTGTTGGTATCATGTGATAGTTGGTTACCGACAATTACAAATAACCGAGTCTCGTCTTCATGAATAAATCACGTGCCTCGGCGAGATGACCGGGATCTTTAAGGATCTCACAGCATGGGGTAGGATCACTTGATAGGATCACGTGATCAGATCACGTGATAAGATCGCGTTATCAGACCGGCTGAATAATTCAGGCTGGCTAATGTAGACTGGCTGTCGAACAGTGGACGATAATAGGGGGAAGTGTGGACGATAATAGGGGGAAGCCTGAACGACAATAGGGGGAAGTGTGAATTACAATATGGGGAAAGGTGAACGATAATAGAGGCTATGTGAACGATAATAGAGGATATGTGATAATAAAGGATATGTGAGTGATAATAGAGGATATGTGAACGATAATAGAGGATATGTGATAATAGAGGATATGTGAGTGATAATAGAGGAAATGTGAACGATAATAGAGGATATGTGAAGAATGATAGTGGCGTGATAGAACACTGAGAATAGAGGCAATGATAAGAGAAACTAGCGATAATAGAGGGATGAGTCGATATTATTATAAATAATGGAGATAATAATGAAGAAAACTTGTGAGATTATAGAAGTGTGTGAATGATAATGGGAAGGAGGGGGGTTCTAATGGGTGGAAGATAATGGGTAGACGATAATGGGGAATGCAGGTCAGTAATAGCAGGAAGTGTTGCGAGAAAAAAGTTGATAATTAATATATTTTGTAAGTTAGACAGTCAATTGTTTAGTTAGTCAGAATGTCAGTCAGTCAGTCGGTTGGTTGGTTGGTTTGTGAATTATTTGGATAATCAGTCAGCAATTCATTCATTCAGTCATTCAATCAGTCAGTTAAACTATCGATTAGATAGTTATTCTGCTATTTATTTATTTATTTAAGAAGTGATTGAGTAATTGATCGAATAAGTGAGTGAGTGAGTGAGTGAGTGAGTGAATCATTAATCCAGTCATTCAATCATTCATGCATTCAGTCAGTCTGTTATTTGATCAGCTTATGTTGTATCAATAACCCGGATGTACATTAATTTGATTAAAAATCGTCAAAACCAAATCAATAAATTATCTAAATATCATCAAGATTCACCTCTAAGTGTCATCAATCGTCGGAATTTATCTGATAATTATTTTGACTACGTAAATTGTTTTAGGATTTAAAAAGTTGAAAAATATAAAATTTTGATTGTTGATGAACATAAAAAATATTTTCATGTTTCTTTGGCCTTAAAATATCCATGTCAATGATTTGTACTGACATCATTTGCTCTAAGGACTTCGATTGATAGAAACACTTACATTTAGCTATGGCTCTAATAAATAAATAAACTTTTCGATGGTCTAAGAAGTTTAGATCTTAGCTAGATCTAATGACTTATATCTAAGGAATTATAATTACAGTAAATTGTAATATTTTTATTTCTGGTACCCCCCCCCCCCCCGGCTATGCTTCAAAGAACCATACGAACCTGGGGTATCTCAACTTTCCAAAACGTATGCCAAGTTATTAGATACATAATCTGCAATAATCTATCCTACTATTAGTTAACTATCAACATCAATCAACTTACACTCAACCAGCAAACCATCAACCAGCTAATCATCAATTGACTAATCATCAATCAGAAAATCAACGAGCTAGCCATCAACCATCTTTCCATCAACCAGCTAATCATCAACCAGGTAACCATCAACCAGCTAACAATTGATCACAAAGATCAACAAACAAACCAGCTACCTGCTATGTATGAACCAGTTAACCATCAACCAGCTAACCATCAACCAGCTAGCCATCAGCCAGCTAACGATCAACCAGCTAACTACCAACCAGCTAACCAGCAAACAGTTAGTCACCAGTAAAACACCAATCAGCTAACCATCAACCAAATAAATCAGCCAACTAATCAGCAACCTGCTAAGTATCAACCAGCTAACTATCAACCAGCTAATCACCAACTAGCTAACTAACAACCAGCTAACTATCAGGTAGCTAACCTTCGGTGGATTCGAACTCGACCAGCCAAACTTCTAGATCAGCACTCTATTGGTGTGCCACATTTCCTGCCATTATACAAATAGATCAGTGATGTGATGATGATCTTTCCCCTTTACGGTACAGACAGCTGTTATGATTTATGATTAATAATTATGGATATTAATAATTATGGATATTAATAATTCTTTAATCTTTTCCTCACCTATCTTTGATCTAACCAAGAGATCGATATTAAATGATTTTATCATCATAAACGTCGATATATAATATATTTGACATTTAAGACATTATCAAGTGACTCGCCTCAAACATGGCCACGTTATGTCACTTGTACTTGACACTTGTCACTCGGATATGACGATGTGACCTTAGTTTCCTTTGTGAAGAGGCGACTTTCTTTTGATCAAGTCATAGATTAAGTTATGATATACTACTATCATCAATATTGTCATCCTCCTCCTCATCACTATCGTCGTCGTCATCATCATCATCATCATCATCATCATCATCATCACTTTGGGATGATTTATTTATTTATTAGTAATTATAATATACATCTGTTATCGTGCACATTTCGTCATGGGTTAGACTGTCGGACATTCTTACTCAAGGTCACGATGTGCGGGAGGTCGGAGGTTCAAATCCTGACTGTGGTATTATGGTAGGAAGAGTTTTTCATCCAGCCAATCAACTGGCAAGGTTTTCTCCGCAGAGTAAGCTATATATTATCAATTCTAACTTTATTTAGAATTAGTCCCAGTGATGAAGTTGTAAATTACAGACCACGTGAGTCTTCATCATTTTAGGTAATCAAGCCACGTAAAATACCTGTCATTAGTGTTATTTTATTATTAATATTATTATCAAATACCTTCGTAATCCACACCCCCCATATATATATATATATATATATATATATATATATATATATATATATACGCACACACGCACAAGCACACACATACACAGACATGTGTAGGTATGTATATTTCTATAGTATTGTATATTTGCTGACAGTTAGTGCTGTAATCAATCGACTTCAGATATATAAATGTCATCAGTGAGTTCTATATAATTATTATATTGGAAGAAATATATCTATATCCGTAATCTGTTTTAAATAAATTGACTTCAATAATTAGAACCCCAGCTACTCTCGTCTAATCGATAATTAGCCAGTTTGAATGGTCGCTGTTAAAGGGAAATATCCTTCTCCCTCATTGGTCCAGCCGTTAGAGAAGTCGCTTCATTGCCAGCCTTATTAACCAATGAAATGCTGGATGGGCATGGCCGTTGGATGAACTGGCGTCGAATCTGACCAATGAGAGCGATGAGCTCACCGCTGCCCCGAGTCAAGGCTCGTTGATTAGCTGGTGGGCGTGTCTTGAATTGGGGGCGGAGCCTTGGGGGGAGTCCTTGCTTGATTGAGCGATATAAAAGCGGCGAGCCAGGTGAGCAGTGATCAGTGTGAAACATCACCAAGTACTCCTCTTCACCCTCAATTATCACTCACCGTCTTCTGAAGCCGATTAGCTCCGTGTTTGACCGATGTGTTACTAACTGTGAGGATTTAAGCTGAGGATATCGTCGCTAGCAATGAGGACAAAGAGATACTTGTGCGAGGACACACCTGTATAACATATACAGAAATACGCTTAAAAACATATACCAATGATATATTATACGTCACCGTGAATTTTTAAGGAACATGTCAGTTATTTATAAGGCGATGATTCGTGTATAAGGTTGTATAATTTTGTATAATTATACGTGTATAACTATCTGGGTGTGTGTGGGTGTATGTGGGTGTTTGTGGTGGGTGGGTGTTTAACGTTTAAGTCATGTCTAAGGAGTCAGACTATAACGGTAAAGAGGGAGTCGCCAGCGTGGAGTCCGTATCGAGGACTCCCAGTCCGCAGCGTCTAGTGCGCATGCCACGTGATTCGAACTCACGACTGCTACATCCGGCCGCCGTCGAACTTCCGTCGGAAGGTGCCCGGATGTTTGTGCCACGTGCTCGATATCGCCGAATGAGTTCGGACGATGACACCGAAGATAACGATGATGGCGAACATGCTCATCAGCAACGTCATCACAACAACAATAACAACAACGGTAAGAAACAGGTGGAAAACAACGAAAACAATAACAATAACAGTAACAACAATAACAACAACAACGCTCAGCGATATCAGACAAATGCTAAGCCATCGTTCATGATCTGCGACATACTCGGCGATAGTCACGTGACCGGGTCACTTCCGGCTCCGCTTCAGCTAATACGCAGCGCCAATTCGGCGTTCACGTCGGCGAAACATGGCGGCCGACGAACGGACTTCCGCTCCTACGATGACGTTGAAGACCACCGGAAACGGAACCTATCGCCACTGAACGGCGCCGAGAAGCGGAAATACGAAGAGATATTCAGCGACGATGGTGACGGTAGGTGTTATGACGCGTGCACGGCGCGTGGCATTTCCGCTTCGCGTTTCCCGATCCTTTTTCAAGTCAGGTTCCGTTATGGCGTATGCGTAGCGCGGTATTATTTCTGGTCACGTGTACCCACATTGGTCGGGTTACTCACCGGAAATAATAGAAATGGAATTCGGATTAAAATAAATAAATTCTATATTCTTTTCTTTGCAATGTCGTCCCTAAAGCGACACCTGAAATAATACGTCACGTGTATCAAGTGTCATAGTCACGTGGTATATACACGCTATGTGTTTAGCATATTTTGCTTTAGCAGATACATTAATTAACCCTCTCTCTCTCTCTCTCTCTCTCTCTCTCTCCCTCTTTCTCTCTCTCTCTCTCTCTCTCTCTCTCTCTCTCTCTCATATATATATATATATATATATATATTTGTGTATGTGTGCGTGCGTAAGTGGTTGAGTGTGAGAGCGTGTGCGCGTTTGTGTATGTCTGTGCGTGTGTGTGTGTGTGTGCGTGTGTGAATGTGCGTGTGTGTTCGTGTGTCATTCACCGATTAGCCTATTCTAATTATTCCCGATGTTCTTTAATAATTGAATGATATTCTAACCTTTATACTAATTAGCATATTTATAAGCCTTCAGCCAATGATAACCCGCGATAACACAATGATGACCTCTTATAGTCGCTAGGTGGCCTTTATACAAATCATCTCCCATATTGTATTATCGCTCCCCAGAACATATAACAATGACGTTGCTAACATATTGTATCACCCTAAACTACCGTCCTGGAATTATTATTATTATTATTATTATTTTGTATTTCTCATAATTTTATAATTAACGCAGTCGTTCATCGTTTAATCGCTATCCAGGTGGCGCTTGACGTACAAAGTTACCGAAACAAAATGGCCGACGCCTAACGATAAGCACCGTCGGTCACGTGTCCGTAGTCTGCCATTGAAGTTGGCGATAATAAGAGAATTGTTGATGAATATTTAATAAACCGCCTCGCCGCTGAATCCATTGAAGGGCAAATAATATTTCATATTCAATGCACAATAAAAAATAATTTTCGCGGCCAGCCACATAAAGAGAAAAAGAGGAGACTAATAATGGGGGGGGGGGGGATATATTGCCGCAGCTAATATTTATGTCAATATTTATTAATAATTTACCAGTTTTTAGTTAAACACCTTTTAAATGAATTTTGCGGCTAATACAATAAACACCGTTGTACACAATAAACACTTCCGAACACAATAAACACTTCCGAACACAATAAACACGGACGAACACAATAAAAACGGACGAACACAATAAACGCGGATGAACACAATAAACACGGATGAACACATTAAACACTTCCGAACACAATAAACACGGATGAACACAGTAAACACAGTTAAATGCAATAAACAGACCTAAACATAGTAACACGGCTAAACACAACTAAACGCAATAAATACGGTTAAATACAAGAAACAAAGCTAAACAGAGTATAATATGGTTAAACGCAATAAACACAATTAAACACAACTAAACACAATAAACCCGGTTAACACACAATGCCCGATGACTATTAAAGCTAAAGATTGTCAAGTTCGTCTCTTTCTTGTTTAGACAACAAGGGACACTTTATACACGATAAGGTGTTGAGATCCTGTACGACTGTA
>JAODUP010000556.1:297500-302500 GCA_025642065.1 Paralvinella palmiformis
GTTATATATATATATATATATATATATATATATATATATATATATATATATATATATATATATATATATATATATATGTGTGTGTGTGTGTGTGTGTGTGTGTGTGTGTATATGTATGTATGTATGTATATATGTATGTATGTATGTATGTATGCATGTATGTATGTATGTATGTATGTATGTATGTGTGTGTTGTTGTGTGTGTGTGTGTGTGTGTGTGTGTGTGTTTTAGGATACATATAGAGAGGCACAGAGCATCAACCTATCTAAACATTATTTGAGACCTACCTCCATAAATCTAAATATAATTACAACTATACATATACTCATTTCAACATATGTACAACATCCGCTACAACCTCAACATCTTTAGTCCTCCCAACAACACATCACACCCAATAGTCTCAAACATACCAACGCCTCTAATCTTATTAAACAGCAACAAACAATCTATTTTTTTTTATATATATATATATATATATATATATATATATATATATATATATATATATATATATGTATGTATGTATGTATGGCTTGTTATAATACCCATAATGTTTGGGGGTGACCCTCACAGTTCCATTATAACGGAGAAATTGGTAAGGTGGCCTGATGTCGGTGTATCAGATAACAAAAGCGACAAGGAGAGGGATCTGGATATCTCCCGCGGGTGATTTGAAGTTTCTGCCCTCGACACATCAAATCCTGCGTTGATTGGCTAAAAGCCGGATGCCCACGCCTGGATTGTTCGCCAAATTACGCCATAATGGCGTAGATGTACTCCTTCTGGCTGCGTAATATCCCCTCGGCGCCAACTCGCTATAAATATGGATGTGTGGTGGCGATCTCCTCTCATCTGGATCGCTCCGAGAAGATGAGAGGGCGCCCCGTTGTAAGATGCTCACCCCACGTCGCCCACAGGGCGTCATCATAAGAAAATAGATAATTTCAGACAATGGGGTTAGCCCCCGGGGGGACTCGGCTAACGGAGATATGGAGAGCCGACGGTGTGTTTTAATAGCGAAGTGGGCTTTGGTGGTTAGTGGTGGTAAATAATGGGACAACGCTTTTCTCTGTGCCTGTGCCTTATATTATTCACAGCTAAACACACACGCGCACACGCTATGTATGTAGCAAGTCACCATTGAACCACACGCACGTGTTGTTTGTTGCGAGCTGTGGTATCAAATGGTATGTTTTTACGTAGCCTGCATGTAGCCGCTTTCCTGTGGGCGTGACATATTTGTCGCGTACGAAAAGCGAATTAGCTGGTTCCCACAGGCTGATGAGTAGACCAGACACATGCTTAGGTATACGCATACATTATCAATATGTGGAGGTATGGAACATTTTATTTTTAGATTAATGTATGTATAGTTGTATTTAGATTTATGGAGGTAGGTCTCGAAGGATGTTTAGATATGTTGATGCTCTGTGCCTGTTGCCTCTTACTATGTACACTAAAACACACACACACACCTGATACCCGACACCCCATATATATATATATATATATATATATATATATATATATATATATATATATATATATATATATATATATATACACGCACACACGCGCACGCACACAAACTCTCCCCACCCCACCCACAATAATGAACCCCTGTTACATAATAATACATATAATTATTTACATATAAACATATATCGTTATTTTTATTAACTCGGACGACCATTGTTTAAGGTTTATTATCATATACACCCCCGACAGCCCCCCCCCCCCCGGGCCACCCTCCGGATCCCCCGGGCCGTTATCAATGCTATTTACTTTTATATATTTCTTTGACGACTGTCAATAATTTGTTTACAGATGTCAATCTTATTCATCTGTTTATTGATAATATAAACATCATAGATTATGTCATATTGTTTATAAATAACGATCGATTGTTGTTTTTTGTTTTGTTTATTCGTTGTCTTTCACCTGGATGACCGTTTAATGACATCTGAGCGATATTGTGGGTATATTATATTGTTTTAAAGCTAATTTTTTTTCGACATTTCTATCCTAATAATACCCCCCACCCCCTATTTTAATATTTTTATGTATACCATCTGGTACTGTTCTCAACGTCCAGGAAGGCATTAATTTTCTTCTTTCTGTTTTATATAACCAGCCGGCACCTGAAAGATCAGAAGAGGATTCGAACCCGGTGCCCTTCGATTTCTAGCTGGGATTTTTACTCCTACTATTTACAAAGAAATTAATTAAATATACAGCTGATTTTGTATTAATTATTAATTACCGATGAACGATATTGGTTAATTACACTTTCTGACCGGATTGTAGAAGTGGTCGTATTACAGAGATTAGCAAATTTTAGATTATTTTTAATATTCAAAAGACTAAAATATTCTTTATTTAAAAAACTCACGTACAAAAAATATGAGTGTATAATAGCTGTGTATAATAAGGCATAGGCACAGAGAATATCGAACCGTTAATTCAAACTCTGGACGTTTCTTCGGGGGACTGAATCCAGAGTGGCGAATCACCTACAGCCGTGGAGTTTGGGACTAGAACACCCAAGTCAGATCACCTACAGCCGTGGAGTTTGGGACTAGAACACCCAAGTCAGATCACCTACAGCCGTGGAGTTTGGGAGCAGAACACCCAAGTCAGATCACCTACAGCCGTGGAGTTTGGGACTAGAACACCCAAGTCAGATCACCTACAGCCGTGGAGTTTGGGACTAGAACACCCAAGTCAGATCACCTACAGCCGTGGAGTTTGGGAGCAGAACACCCAAGTCAGATCACCTACAGCCGTAGAGTTTGGGACTAGAACACCCAAGTCAGATCACCTACGGCCGTAGAGTTTGGGACTAGAACACCCAAGTCAGATCACCTACAGCCTGATTGGGGTAGAAAACCCAGTCAAAAATACGCGTGTTTTAGAACCCCAGTGATCACTACAGCCTAGGAGAGAACACCCAAGTCAGATCACTAAAACCGTGGAGTTTTTGGGGACGAACACCCAAGTCGAATCACCTACAGCCGTGGAGTTTGGGATAGAACACCCAAGTCAGATCACCTACAGCCGTGGAGTTTGGGACTAGAACACCCAAGTCAGATCACCTACAGCCGTGGAGTTTGGGACTAGAACACCCAAGTCAGATCACCTACAGCCGTGGAGTTTGGGACTAGAACACCCAAGTCAGATCACCTACAGCCGTGGAGTTTGGGGATAGAACACCCAAGTCAGATCACCTACAGCCGTGGAGTTTGGGATAGAACACCCAAGTCAGATCACCTACAGTGTGTGTGTTTGTGTGTGTTTCCTGTTATTCAATATTTCATGGGCTTTCTTTCTAACGGTAACCACCACAGAAGTAATTTTCAGCCGATAAACACTTAGATCGTAATTCTCCCAGTTTAAGTCGTTTTCACACGGTTTCTCCAACAAATTACTTCTTTTTAAAGAGACAAAACTTCTTCTTTTTTGACGTAAAACTTTTGCGAAACTTTGTCATTAGACAAACAGTATTTTGTCGTCTTAATCACGTGACAGTCTATTTAATAATATAATTATCTTCGTAAATTGCGGTTGACAAAATTGAGAGATTTATAAAATAACTTGTTTGTTGAGCGAGTAACAGGAATATATAAAGTGAGAGGTCTCTTATTGTGGATTACTTGTCTGTCTGTATGTATATTTGTGTGTCTGTCTGTGTATATGTTTGTTTGTCTGCTGTATATATGTCTGTGAGTCTGTCTCTCTGTCTGCCTGTTCGTCTGTCTATTTATTTATATATGTCCGATTTTCTGTATGTTCGCATGTCTCTCTCTGTGTTTGTCTATCTTGTCTGTATGTCTGTCTGTCTGTCTTGTGTTGTCTGTCGAAGGTGATGTGATCAAAATGCTAATCATCACCTTTATGTCTTGCCAACTGTCACCACAGCTAGATCACAGGCCACACAAGCACGCATGCAAACAAACAGGCACGCAAGCACGTCTTCACCACAATGGCGATCTTCTCCAATAACAATGGCCGCCATATGTTGACATCCGGGAAACCTTGTCGACGTGAAAATAGTGTCCAGGTTTGAAGTCGTAAAATACCCCTCTCTTTGTTGTCGTGTTTATGAACATTTGGGCTTTTGTTGGGCAAATATCTGGACAATTCACATAACTAAGGTGGCCGTGATGTTTGTACTAAGGTGCATGAGCAATGGCCCAGAACTGTTCAGAACTTAGTTGATTACACGTGTTCTATATAAGGTGTGTCATACCTTTTTATAAGGGGTGTTATATTTGTTTATAAGGTGTTGCATCCCTGTTTATAAGGTGTGTTATTTCTGTTTATAAGGTATGTCCTTAAGGATCTTAGCGTATAATATTTTCCATTCCTCTAAGCAACACTAGAGGCCCGTGTATAATGTGCGTACTCTTTGTGTATAAAGATTCAATCTTGTTTACAAAAGCTGTTGGGTATAAGGTTTGTCATCCCTGTGTATGTCATATATCATCCCTGTCTATAATATTGTCATCCTTTTGTTTAACATTTATTATAATGTTATATATAAAAATTTGTCATTCTAAGTTATATATACCCGTCATCCCTAAATATAGTAGATCTTATTCCGATTAATAAGGACCTCCGTATAAATATATGAAGGTTGTCATCTTTGTGATCAAGACAAGTCATCTCGTGTATAAATATTGTTATCTTTATTTGTCAAATAGATCATTATTGTTTTGAAGATCTGCCATTTGTCTTAGTCAACTTATTTTATAAGGACTGTTATCTCTTGGTAAGGGTTTTGGTAAGTGATGTCATCTCTGTGTATAACACGTACTCGTTGTGTGTTGAGTGTGTTATCTCAAGACATATAATTATTAAACCTAAGCCCCGTATAATTGGCTGATTAAAGCAGGTGATATAACATATAGTTTTGCGTGTCCTGTAAATATCATTTTCACGTACATTAAACAAATACGCATGCACATACACACAGATACACACACACACACGCACG
>JAODUP010000556.1:307500-315000 GCA_025642065.1 Paralvinella palmiformis
GCGTGTATGTGTATGTATGTGTGTGTGTTTATATGTGTGTGTGTATTATGTGTGCGTACGTGCGTGCGCGTGTGTATGTGCGTGCGTGCGTGCGTGCGTGTGCGTGCGTGTTTATGTCCGCGCGCGGGCACTCGTTTGTTTGTGAACTCCACCCCCCCCCTCTATCGAATCATCTACAATAATTAATAATAAATTAAAGGTAGGTTGGTATCTATTGAGTGTTTCAGGTAAACACACATAACACACAATATAACATTTGTAGCCGAACATGAAAGGATCATGCGCCATTGGTGACGAAATGCGATTACGTATCAGCGTGTCGGGGCGCTAATTTGTCACGTGAGAGTGCCGCCATTAAGGACAAGATCGGTCTGCGGGTGAAGCAAGATGGCCACCGGGGCACTCCACTCTTCCTCGGTTCTTCTGATGGTAATCCCGGGACCAACATGGTCGCCTTTAAAGCGACTCTTTTATGGCGAACTGGTTGCCATTGGCTAACTTAATTCGTCACCTTCGACTGGGCAAAGTGTCCCGGATGAAGGTCCCTCCGCTTTGAAGGTAAAGGACGAATGTCACGTGCAAATTACCGAACAGTGGCCGAAGATGGAGCGGGCGCCATTATGGCTGTATTGAGGCCGTAATAGCCCGGGCTAGGTGTCCCGTTAAGATTGGTTACGATGTTAGTGAGTGGCGCTCGTTAAGTCCGTGCCCGAATTCGTCACGGTGTCGACTTTGATCGAAGCCTAAATGGCCCCTAGTCGTCGCCATGATGGGTGTGACTAATTGGTGAAAGGGTCGAGGCAGCCAGTGGTGGTGTGACTGATTGATTGTATGATTGATTGGTTGATTAAATTATAGAGTGACAGTGAGTTAGTGAGTAAATGACTGAGTGAGTAAGTGACTAAGTAAGTGAGTGAGTCGGTTTTTTTTAGTTTGTATATTTGCGTTTCCTGTTGTTTGCGCCTCTTCATGCGCGTGTACAGTCATATGTGTATGTGTAAGTGCATACTTATTAATGCACTTACATGTGTACGCTTGCATACAATATTTTTATTTCTGTCAGTCCACCCGACCATACGTCTGTCTCTCAGTCCGTCCATCTGTCTCCGTGTGTTTGTTTGTCTGTTTATCCGAGTGTGTTTGACTGTCCGTCCGTCTGTTCAACTACTTACCTGCCTCTCTGTCTATCTGTCTGCCCGCCCGTCTGTTTGTTTCTTTGTCCCTCTGTCCGTCCGTCTGTGTGTCTGTCCGTCTCTCCGTCTGCCTGCCTGCCTGCCTGCCTGCCTGTCTATCTGGCTGAGAGGCGGGGAGGAGGGAGATTTGGAGGGGGAAATATTTAACTAGTCCTGTTATAATGTCCTTGAGGGAGGCTTTCTTTTCATTTAGCCATCCCATTCACACCCATTATCGCCCCATTCGTTGTAAGTGGGACCAAGATGGCGAAGCGGAAGTACTCAAGATGCCATTAGCCGACCAACGAATTGTTTCTATCAGCGACTAGTCCACTTCCGTCTCTCAATCTGCTTAATCAACATGAAATAATACGATTTGTGGCTACTTTTGTAACTAGAATTAGATCATACTTTGTTAATTGTCGGAAATAATAGCTGATATATTTGTTATTGCGTATATATATATTATATATATATATATATATATATATATATATAATTAAATAGAAACACACGCACGCACGCACACATACACAAACACACCCATGCACGCACGCACGCACGCATGCATCTACGCATGCATGCTTGCTTGCATGCACGCACTAAACATAACATATGATCAGGCGCACACGCACGAACATACACGCACACACACGCACACACGCACGCACGCACACACGCACGCACACACACTCAACCAGCCTCAAAGCGCAGAACTAAAGCCAATATTTACATAAAAACATCGACCGACCAACATTTATCACGTGTGGCATCCCGTACAATACCAGCCACCCACTCCAACACCCCCCCCGCCCGTCCACGGCCACCATATCCCCACCCACCTCACCATCGGATATTATCTAAACACCCAGCCATAGAAATACGAAAAGGAAAAAAAAATTCCAAACAGAATTTTCTATGCAAAAGCCGAAGCCGACCCCCCAGCTCGCCCCAGCACCAGTAGTAAGTCTAATCATGAAGGAAAACAAACTCTTAAATCGAATTTTATTATATTTAATCGAATCTTTGACACACAATAAGCGTTCTGTTATTAGTGGTAAGTGTACGACGAATGGTTAATTAAGAGTTTGTTTCGCGTGTAAACAAATCATTGTGAAGTTTGTTTATAGTTACCCAGAGAGTTAGTCATTGGTGGCATAGAATTGACACAGTGACACCTGGCGGCGGCCGACGAGATATGACAAAACATTGTTACATTCTAGACAGATACAGTTGGTGGCGGGGACATCCAAAGGCATGATTTTCTCTATTTGTGGGATGTTTCATTCACCAAAAAATGGCTTCGGGCTGCCATGGAAAGCATTTATTCCCCCAATTTCCAATGAAATGGATTTAAAATGAAACTCCCATAGTTTTTACATATTTTCCATTTCCAAAACTACACACATCATTTAGTCAATTTAAATGAACTTAAGAAACCTGAGGTCGCTCAGTATCTGTCAGTATCTGTCAGTATATGTCAGTATATGTCAGTATCTGTCAATACATGTCAGTATCTGTCAGTATCTGTCAGTATATGTCAGTATATCCTATTATATCTCAGTTTATATAACTATATCTCAGTATCTCTCAATACCTCTCCTATTTAATATCTAAAGGTGATTGATGATTTTCCTTTTTATAGATAGCTCATCTTAATTGTCATGGTGTATCCTTTGTGTTGTGTTTACAGAGAACGAGCATATCCCGTCTTTGTTAATTTAATCTATATTTAGATTTATGCATAGAGGGGGGGAATTTTAATTATGTTTTTAGAAACAATGTCTTTAATCTCTTTCTCTCTCTCTCTCTCTCTCTCTCTCTCTCTCTCGCTCTATCTCCATCTCCTTCATTTCTCCCTTCTCTCTCCCTCTCTGTCTCTCCCCTCTCTCAATCTTCCCCCTCTCTCTCAATTCCCACCTCTCTCCCTCTCTCACTTAATGCTCCCCCTCTATCTCCCCATCATTCTCTCATAATCCTCCTCCCTCTCTCACTCCACCCCTCTCTCTCAAACCTCCGCCTCTCTCTTTCCTCCTCTCTATCCCCCTGTCTACCCCCCTCTCTCTCCCCATCTCCCCCCTATCTCTCTTATTATATAACATATTATTATTATATTTCTAGATATTTATAGATGTGTATATTTAAGTCATTTGTTGATATGTCTTTTGTATACCTTAATTTAGTGTGTTAATTTATCATATTACCTGTAAATTATAAACAAACATGGATATTAATAAATAAATGGCCTAGAACTGTACATGTGTACATGTATCCCTCATACATGTGTACATGTATCCCTCATCCATGTGTACATGTATCCCTCATCCATGTGTAGATGTATCCCTCATCCATGTGTAGATGTATCCCTCATCCATGTGTACATGTATCCCTCATTCATGTGTACATGTATCCCTCATCCATGTGTACATGTATCCCTCATCCATGTGTACATGTATCCCTCATCCATGTGTACATGTATCCCTCATTCATGTGTACATGTATCCCTCATCCATGTGTACATGTATCCCTCATCCATGTGTACATGTATCCCTCATCCATGTGTACATGTATCCCTCATTCATGTGTACATGTATCCCTCATCCATGTGTACATGTATCCCTCATCCATGTGTACATGTATCCCTCATCCATGTGTACATGTATCCCTCATCCATGTGTACATGTGTATTAAATTCGTCTGTAATTATAGTGTTATTTTTGTCTCTATATCAAGGTTTGATTATATAAGAAGTAATGTCTAATATCTTTAATATTTACCTCGTTTTGGTAATCTCTGGTCAGAACCAAGATGGCGGCTACCGGGAAGGAACTATGATATATTGATGATGAAGATGACAATGATAATGGTTAACTAGCAAAGTGATAACACGTGGGGACAGTGGTTCGAGACCGATATGATATTGTTAATCGACACCCTATGATCAGTAATCGTAGACTGTTTGGTACCTGAAAGGTGACTATAACAAACAAGTATGCTCCTGTGGTGCTTCACGATTACATCAGAATGTACAGGCGCATAAGCCAGAAAGAAAAGTTTCCAAATTCCAAATGACCCTTGGCCTCTAAATGTTTAACTATACCCCCTCCCCCTCAATCACCCTCCGGCATCACTGACAGCTGGCGAATGAGGCATGGGAGAGAGGAAGAAGCACAGATGGATGGAGGGAGGAAAGGAGAAAGAGGGAAAAGGGGAAGAGAGAGAGAGAGAGAGAGAGAGAGAGAGAGAGAGAGAGAGAGAGAGAGAGAGAGAGAGAAAGATGACACCAGCCAAATCTATCCCCAATTTAAAATACCTCCAAATCACGCCATCTTTGCATCATACTCGAGCACCTCGAGATGGCGCTTCCAGTGTAACGCGTTCTACCCCCACTCTTTATTTCGACCAATCAGCGCCCTGCCCTTGTAACGACGCCACTTAATATGGGTATCTGTTGATGAAAAGCGGCCATTAGACGGCATCAATTGGCCGATTTCGGCCTCAAACATCCACAGACATACTCTCGACCAACACGATCTCGCCGAATTCCACCCGACATCCATCAAATCGACGCTCTGTAATTTCGGCCAATTTCGCCCGGTGGCGCCCCTAGCGGTTGTGCGCCGCATCACGGAATGGCCGCATTAGGCGGGCAGTGGTCGAGAGAAGGCGATTTTCGATCTAAATTGAGCGTAAATTGTAGCCGCCGAGACACCTGTGATTATTGACGAGACTTCATCAACCGAAAATTGGTCGATTGTTGGTCGGCTGAGTGAAGGGTGCTCGTTGTACGCCCACTGGGGGGGAGTGGGGGGCGGAGGCGGTGAGGGTGGGGAAGGGGGAGGGGGGGGTTTGTATTGGTATGGGGCGGAGTGTGGTATGGTGTTAGACGGGTAGATATTTCTCAGGTCATTTCTACTCTTTTTCAATGTTTTTTTTTGCAGATTGTCAACGTTTTATTTCGAGATGTTTCCGTGTAATATTTCTGCCGAGAATTTTATATCTCGTGTGCTCCACTCCTCAAGTAATAATTGACTTAAGAGACATTTAATAGTTGTGTTTGTGGGGGGGGGGGGGAAAGACAGGTATGATATGGTGGTGTTTTGGTGGGAGGGTGTGGTTTAGTTCGGATGACGAGATATGGGTCAGGTTGGGGTCATTTTATTCTACGTTTATGTGTAGGGTGTATTGAGGGTGGGTGGGTTGGTGGGGAAGGGGTAAAACTGTCGATTAGCCTGAGATTTCCCTAAAACACACACACACACACACACACACACACAGTGATTGTCTTTATTAGGAAAAACCGAATCTGAGTAAAAGTTCCCTGATGAATCGTCCAATTTATGGAACAATACTGTTTGATTCTTTATGCTGTTTCTTTTCTCTGATTGTTAAAACATATCCCCCCCCCCCAACACACACACGTTCATCCGTTTCCTTACACGCGTATGCACGCACACTTATGATTTTCGCTAAGCACCAGGTGTCGCCACGATCGACACCTTATGGCCAATCAACGTGAATATCTTTGGTGTAAAGGAGAATCACGTGAACTGCCGCGATCATTGTCGGCGACAGGTTATGGCCACCATCATTGAGCGAAACATCGCCTCATTATCGCCCATATCGGAAGTGCTTTGTGCGCACGTGGATGCCCCACTTGACGAGAGATGATTGCCGGGTATTGCTCCGAAGCCAACGCCGACCTTCACCCCGTCGACCACGTGACCTTATCCAGACACGCCATCTTGTTATAAATCATCGGCCATTTACTGGCAATTTTCCAATTTGTGCGAATTACGATAACGACGATATTGTCGCCGATGTCCGACAGGAAGTGGGTCCCACCACGTGGCTGAATGGCGCAGTCGTAGGGTGTCTGATTTTGGGCTAGGCATCCGGAATCGCTGACCGATGATGCTCGAATCGATACGTCACGCGACAACGTGAAGTACGTACAATGAACACTTAGAGCGGTATAAATACCGATTTGCCGAAGCGGAAATGACGTCATTCCAACTGATGAACTTTCAGTACTTTATTTTTCATCTTCCGTGTTTTCCCTTCATGTTAGTATAGTAATTTTATATTTTCACAGGTCAAGGGTCGTCCAAACGAAATGACAGACGAAAGAGTCTTCAGATATAGCTAGGCCAGGATTTGTACCCTTGTGTTAGATATCTGTGGCCAACCGCGATACCATTTCGACGACGGAAATGGCTTAGAAGATGAGTTCAGGATCTCAGATAAATATAGACATTGATTGATAAAGGAACTTTGTATAAAATAACAATCAACATAATAATTAATAAATAAACACAATTTCTTGATATAATGACCTATGGAATTATCAGACATCAAAATAATAGTAGACAGACAGACAGACAGACAGACAGACAGACAGACAGACAGACAGACAGACAGACAGACAGACAGACGGACAGACGGACAGACAGACAGACAGACGGACGGACGGACGGACGGACGGACATACAGACCGACAGACGGACGGACGGATGAACAGACAGACAGACAGTGTGTGTGTGTGTGTGTGTGTGTGTGTATCAGTACATATTACGTAATGTATATATATTTCTATTACCTAAGATAAAGGCAGTAATGGTAAAATCAGATATTAAAATAAACTGAAATAGTACAATCTAAGTGAGTATGTCTGTCCGTCTGTCTGTTTGTCTATCTGTCTCCATCTCTGAGACTAGAACTGAAACACAAAGATAAACACATATATTTATATGATAAATGAGCACAGAGACATAAACACAGCAGACGATCATTATCTCCGGTCAGAGGTCAATCTATGACAGTTCTATTAACCTGGCCGTTCTGATTGGTCGCATCTATGCTACGTCATTCAAGTCTAATTATCAATATTATTCTTTTTGTGATTCTAATATCCCCCCCCCTCTCTCTCTCTCCCTGTATGTTAAATAAATATTCTTATAAAATAATAAAACTTAAACCGAAATCTTGCCAACTCTGGAAGTGGTGACCATATGTCATAGAGCATGCGCGCAGCTAACCTAGAACGGGCCATATGTCATGGAGCATGCCCAGTTGCGATCGAGCACCGGAAGTTCGGCGCTAGTTGGGGCCAGTGTGTGACACATGTTTCGACTGAATAGTTTCGAGAATATTTTGCCAAAATTCGACAAAGGTAAGTGTTCTGACAATAAGCTAATATTTTCTTTAAATTAAATATGTCGCCGGGACTGTCTCGGAATATCGGGCCAACTCGTTACGGGAGCCGCGTTGCGTGTTAACGGCCCACTCTAGTCAACAGATGAGGGCGCAGCTCGCCCTCAAACGCCTC
>JAODUP010000556.1:320000-340000 GCA_025642065.1 Paralvinella palmiformis
CGATCACGATGGCGTGATGACGATTTGTGAGCATTTAGTAAATTAATTCCAATTAATGTTGAGATTTATCTGATCTGGTGATCAGATGAGTGATAATCAAAGATGGGGGAAGAGGGGGGCGGGGGGCGGTGGGATCATCAATGCACGCTTACACACGTGTTACTAGTGATTGGAGGCTTTCTCACGCTCTGTCACTGGTTAACTGGTTTGTTGTATGACTGGCTGGTTTGTTACTTGATTGGCTGGTTTGTTAGTTGATTGTCTGGTTTGTTAGTTGATAGTCTGGTTTATTAGTTGATAGTCTGGTTTGTTAGTTGATTGTCTGGTTTTTTGGTTGATTGACTATTTTGTTGGTTGATTGACTGGTTTGCTGGTTGATAGTCTGGTTTGTTAGTTGATTGTCTGGTTTGTTAGTTGATAGTCTGGTTTGTAAGTTGATAGTCTGGTTTGTTAGTTGATAGTCTGGTTTGTTAGTTGATTGTCTGGTGTTTTGGTTGATTGTCTGGTTTTTGGTTCATTGACTGGTTTCCTGGTTGATTGTCTGGTTTGTTAGTTGATTGTCTGGTTTGTTAGTTGATAGTCTGGTTTGTTAGTTGATTGTCTGGTTTGTTAGTTGATTGTCTGGTGTTTTGGTTGATTGTCTGGTTTCCTGGTTGATTGTCTGGTTTGTTAGTTGATAGTCTGGTTTGTTAGTTGATTGTCTGGTTTTTTGGTTGATTGACTATTTTGTTGGTTGATTGACTGGTTTCCTGGTTGATTGGCTGGTTTGTTGGTTGCTTAGGTGGTTTGTTGGTTGGTTAGCTAGTAGGTTGGCTGGTTAGCTGGTTCTTTGGCTAGTTTGTTGACTGATTTGTTGGCTGGATTAAGACCTTCTTTATTGGTTTGTCTGGCAGGTAATTTGTCTCGTTTACTATTTATCTGCAGAATTGGCTGTAATTGTCTGGTTTGCTGATTATCTGGTTTGATTATCTGGTCACAAAACTCTTTATGCAGTATTGCTTTCTGGATAAATTACTTTATGACGTCATAAATCCTATTTAAATTATATTTATTGCTAGTTTTATAACGAGCGGACGCGCCTACACGCACGCCACTATTCAGAAAGAAACATAAACACCCAAATACAAACACCCACAGATGCACATACACTTGCACACGCACACACACATACACGTATAAACGGATGCATGCTTATATATATATATATATATATATATATATATATATATATATATATATATATATATATATACACGCAGCACACACACACCGAAAAAAAATAACGATATATAAGTCACAATCATATATTTTGATATATTTATTAATACATAAAGATCTATTGTCTGGCAGTCTTTCCCATCATAACCACTTGAATACACTGACGTCACTAACATCTCGGCCAATCAGCGGGTCGATTTCATCTCCTTAAAGTGCTGCTTCAGTGACGTCACAAGTGAGGTCACGACGACACCCCGTTACCGTTTGAAAGGTGGTCTGACGATCAAACGGCGCGCGCATGCGCATTGGCGCGCGATGGACGCCATGTTTGATTGCCGACATCGTCGATAATTCCCCATGTTATTCTTGCTTTCATCAACTTCATTGTCGCCATTTGTAATCGGATTACACGCCCCGAGCTGAGCAGACGACCATCTTTGTCATTGTGTACGCGGCCACGGGACTCCGGGGAATTCCCACCATCTGACCCGCCATTTTCGACGCCATTTTAGCTCGCCTCACTGTCACGTGGGCATAGAGGGCCTGCTGTGGGCCTGCTGTGGGCATTGCAACAGATGATGCTGAAGATAAGCCTCATCGAACTTGATTTGTTCTGATTTGTGCTAATAGCACTAGTGATCGTCTGTCCGTCCGTCTGTCCGTCAGGCAACCCCCCACTCCAACTACCGACAGATCTCTCCGTCTGTCGCCAGGGGGCGTTTGATTACAGATTAGGCGGCGATCGCTCCTGACACCGGAAGATCGAATGTCCAGTGAAGCGCGCTGCATTCTGGTCGGTCGATGACGTAAGAATACGCCGCAGTTGATGACGGCGTTGACGTCAGTTACGCCGTACTGAGCCTGCGTACGTCATCAATTGTCGATGACGGCGTCCAATTAGAATATTGTCTGTCTGTCGTGTGTATTATCGTAATATCTGTGTAATGTTTGAGTGCCAAAGTGGACTCTCAGATAATTACACACTGTAGACTTCTCTCTTAAAGCACTTCGTTCTTCGTCCAAGCATTAAATAATGCTTCAATGTCGCCATTTTTAGGGTCCACAGCCAAGTCACGCAGCAGTAACCGTTAGACCGGAGAAAATTACATTTATATCGAAATTATTCGGTTAAATCGTATTATGAGTGTTTGGCCTGCAATATTTTGTATCGCCATTATCGGCTTGCCACCTTATCGAAGAAGCTGATCCTGTCGTCGTCTGCTTGCGCCGTTCGTAAATAGATCCGGCAGACGTCATTTGGGCGGCCATTTTCTCTTCGACTCTTGGGCCTTTATGGCTGGCGCGCTATCAATGGCGACTCGTTTTCTGGGCAGGGACTCATCGGTTGTCAGTTCGTGTGTCAGGGCAATAAATCATAACCAAATATCGCCCATCCGCCATTACACACTTAGAAATGGCCTCATCACTTATTCATACGCATCGCCTTTGACGGGGGACTATTTACTCGAAGGCGGACGACGTAAGCGGTGAAGCGGCTGGATCCCAGTCGCCATCCTATAATAAGAAGTCTGACAGTCTCTTAGCATTCAATAAAGACAGACAGACAGACAGACAGACAGACAGACAGACAGACAGACAGACAGACAGACAGACAGACAGACAGACAGACAGACAGACAGACAGACAGACAGACAGACAGACAGACAGACAGACAGACAGACAGACAGACAGACAGACAGACAGACAGACAGACAGACAGACAGACAGACAGACAGACAGACAGACAGACAGACAGACAGACAGACAGATAAATATCAATACAGGCAGACAGACAGACAGACAGACAGACAGACGAATAGAAAGACAGACAGATAGAGATATATACGTAGGCAGACAGACGGACAGACGGACAGACAGACACACAATCCCTCTAACTCCCCATTCGCTGCTTCCCCTCCCCCGGCCAAACACCACGTGTGTTGTTAGATGACCTAAATCTACTCTGACGTGTAGCCATTTGTCTATTATACGTGTATCACTCCGCTGTGTCTCTCTGGAGTTCATCTCGTTAACTTCAAATAGAAACCTTGTTTAATGGCGAGCGGCAAAGGGGCAGAAAACGAAACCTAACTCAGTAATGGCGACTACAGGGAGTCGCATACGAATAATGACAGGGCTTCGGGGTCCGAATAGAACCGAACAGAGCCGACGGCAGACGAGTCGAGAAGAACAGAACCGAACGTAAGCCGACAACGGCCGAAGATTGTGAAAGGCAAACAGACGGAGGGGGAAATGTTATCTTCCGCTAGCCGTGAGAGGCGCTATGGAGGGCGATGGGGGGAGGAGTTTGGGGCCGGCTGCGAGGAAAAATACAATATGGCGCCGTCCCGAGGGCTGCCTCTTAAACATGCAGCAAACTAACAAGGTAATTCTCCGGTGACTGGCTAAAAGTCGGCCCTTTACGGCTGATTACCGGGCAAAATGACTTGCTAATTGGACGACTCTCGTTGACACAGATTATGTCGAGCACCTTCATCGCGCAGACTCGATCCTGGTTGTCACTTCCGGTTTGTCAGCGCCTGCGCGCTCGTGTGAGAGCCCGGACCGCGAAGCTGCCGACCGGTTTCTCCCACAGTGCACCTCGTCCACTTCCTAACTATTCATTTGGAAGAAGCCGATTGGCCGACACCGCGCCGTGTGTGGGTCACGTGGTCACGACTTTGCTACGGTAGGTGGCGCTGTTCTGATCGTTGTACAGAATAGTTCTAAAACTGAATTTAGTGAGTTTATTGTTAATAAATGTTATATCATAGAAATGTTTATATAAACATCAGTCATTTATTATCTTTATATCTGTCTATAACCAAATATTAGATGATGATGATGATGATGATGATGACATTACAGGAAGTCGTCGACTTACGACCTATTCAAATTACGACTTTTCGACTTTACGACAAGCGACACAACTTAAAGATGATTATTTATGGAATATCATGACACATTATAATACACGTAAGGTAATTATGACAGGTCAAGGTCGTAACTGGTCAAGGTCGTAACCGGTCAAGGTCGTAACCGGTCAAGGTCGTAACCGGTCAAGGTCGTAAGTCGACGAGTACCTGTATCAGCTCGACTCACACAGGAGCATCCGACAGCTAGAAACAGCCAATAGTCTAAGTGGTGACCAGCCAGTCACAGCCACACTCAACCTTAGAGCAGCGTGAAATCAGCCTAATATCAGCCTGAGACCAGCCTGAGATCAGCCTGATATCAGCCTGAGACCAGCCTGAGACCAGCCGGATATCAGCCTGAGACCAGCCTGAGATCAGCCGGATATCAGCTTGAGACCAGCCTGAGATCAGCCGGATATCAGCCTGAGACCAGCCTGAGACCAGCCTGATATCAGCTTGAGACCAGCCTGAGATCAGCCTGATATCAGCCTGAGACCAGCCTGAGACCAGGCTGATATCAGCCTGAGACCAGCCTGAGATCAGCCTGATATCAGCCTGAGACCAGCCTGAGACCAGCGTGATATCAGCCTGAGACCAGCCTGAGACCAGCCTGATATCAGCTTGAGACCAGCCTGAGATCAGCCTGATATCAGCCTGAGACCAGCCTGAGACCAGCCGGATATCAGCCTGAGACCAGCCTGAGATCAGCCTGATATCAGCCTGAGACCAGCCTGAGACCAGCCGGATATCAGCCTGAGACCAGCCTGAGAGCAGTCTGATATCAACTTGAGACCAGCCTGAGACTAGCCTGAGACCAGTCTGTGTATGGATGTATGCGTGTGTGTGTGTTGTGTGTGTATGTTGTGTTGTTGTGTGTGTGTGTGTGTGTGTGTGTGTGTGTGTGTTGTGTGTGGGGGGGTGAGGGGGGGAACTATGGCTATAAAGTCTAGGTATGAGCGCACGATATCATTAAATATTGACATTATTTGGAGGGGGGGTCTGGGTTATTGTAATTGATAGGGAGAGAGAGATGGATCGAGGGGATAGAGATGTGGATAGAGAGGTGGATAGAGAGGGAAGGAGTATCCTAGAGAGAGAGAGAGAGAGAGAGAGAGAGAGAGCGAGATGGAGATAAGGCGATATAAATATATATATATATATATATATATATATATATATATATATATATATATATATATATATATATATATATAGAGAGAGAGAGAGAGAGAGAGAGAGAGACAGAGACAGACAGACAGACAGACAGACAGACAGACAGACTATTGTGGCGATATATATATATAGATAAATAATTCCCTATAATCAGTCTTTGTCAATGTTTGTATTAAGTCAATAAAGAGAATAATAATGATAATTGTTATTTGTTATATCATTAATATAACGATAATAATATAGCTATTGTTATTGTTATTGTTATTGTAATAGCTTTCATCATCATCAACACTTTTATCTTTGCTGCTGCTGGTGTATCTTTTAATGATGACGTAAATGTACCCCTGTACGGGCACACGCACGCGCACGCGCATCCGCACACGCAACCGTACGCGCGCACACACACACACACAGTTTATTCCCCATAAGCAACCACTTCCTGCGCGATAATCCACTTTTCCACCCCACCTACCCACTCCACCATACTTGATCCGCCCCTTAAATGGTAAGACAAAAACTCAGACTAGTTCAATGATTATTGGTTATTTCCAGTTATTCCCCTCAATTCGCCAAGAATAAAGCCACATTGAGAGCTCATTAAAAAAACAAAAACGTCAATAGAAGGCCGCCATCTTGGAATCCCCCTCCGCATACAAAAGGTGGATCAGCCGCCTGTCTGAGTGTCGTTTAATAGCCATTCTGTCAGACGGTTGACATCAATTAAGTGCCAGTGTAGTGCACTTAATTACAAGCTGAGTTGATTACTAATTCTCGGCCACCGTAATTAGCCATCGCGGCGCTAGCTGGCTAATCTCGGGCTAATTCGTTCCCAGAATGCTTCGCGCCGGGGCGTGGCTTAACGTGGGCCAGGGCGATAATTGGGGTATCGCGTGACTATTGGCTTGTTGGCTGGTTAGCCGGCATGTAGAGGGGTTTAGTCGTAGAGAGGGAGAGAGGGAGGGAGGGAGAGAGAAGGAGGGTGTGAGAGAGAGAGGTGTTCGGGGGAGAAAATGGCCACCAAACGCGGGGGGAGAGTTTGGTAGTTAGTATGGGATTAGGAAACGATCCAACAGACGATATTTGATGTAAATGTGTGTATCGGATGAGGAATGACATCGACCGACAGATGGCGCTAGGTGTCGGTGACTTTTTAAATTATGCAGCCGTTTAGAAGACATCGGGAAGTAAATTAAGATAACCAACAACATAGACTGGTATAGGATAGGACATAGATTGTGTATAATAAAGATAGATTGTGTATGATATATATAGATTGTGCATACTAAAATAGATTGTGTATGATATAGCTAGTGTGTTTGTATGTGTGTGTGTTTGTGTGTGTGTGTGTGTGTGGTGAGTGTGTGTGTGTTATAAAGATGATTAAGTCTCCTTATCTGTTTGTCTGTCAGACTATCTATCTGTCTGCTTATCTCCCTGTCTCAATATCTGTCTACCTGCCTGCTCGTCTGTCTGTCTGTCTGTCTGTCCGTGATATCTCCCTCTATATCAATTAATATTAATCTTATATCACCATCTTTATACACCCCCCCCCCCTATCCGCCAGACACACATCTAACTAACTAACAACAAAAAATCTCTGACATTGTTCTCGTTTTAGACTAATTTACTGTCATCAAACAAACACTCCATTAGTAGATAATGGCCGCCATTGTGATCTCTCGACAGGGGACGCCACTAGAGGGAGATGATCGTGGTACAGGACGCTGAAGAAGATGATAATAATGATAATGATGATGATGATGATGATGATCGTGATCAACATCATTCCTCACGTGGTATGAAGTCGATAGTATCGCCTTCGGAATCTTCCTCCCCCCATCCTGAATAACCTCGATACTCGTTCAATCGGCCGCCATATTCCTTTCAGAAAGCGGTTCGCCGTCATTAAGGGGCGCCATGTTTGTGGTGCGGAGCCGCTTCCGGTCTGGAATGGCGGGAAAGTGAGCGATAATAGAGCGTCGCGCCGGAGTAGCGCTCGTCTGCTTGCCAGCGATGGCGGGGAGGCGCCGATAGTCGGCCGTCCGCCAGGTAGCGCTGCGAGTCCGCCACGTACGCTCGGCGGCCGTATTTCATCCGGGCACTTCCGACACTAATGATGGCGGCGATGCGTGACCGCGGCCGTAATGGAGCCGCGGGTTAGAAAATCTGCGCAAAAGACTTAAATGAAAAGTGTTTTATGCTTCATTGAGCCTACACACATTGTCGGCGCGACGCCATTAATTCGGCGGCCGATTGTTACGCCATCTAGCGGAGGTGGCGCGGAGCGGCGAGGCAGCGCCGGAAGTGTGGTGTCATTCGTCACACGGGCCACTGCGCATGTCCGGCAAGCCTATTTCCTGTCCAATTCTGGCCGCGACGAGCACAGAATGGTGATGTAGTAGGTCACGTGTGAGGGTTTCGAATATATACAGACAGACAGACAGACAGACAGACAGACAGGCAGACAGACACAAGTAGACAGTTAATGTATATATATATATATATATATATATATATATATATATTATATACAGATGTGAAGATGATCAATAAACTGATCGACTATAAAAAATATAGAGATAGATAGGTAGATAGATCGATATATATATATATATATATAATATATATATATATATATATATATATATATATATATATAAAAAAAAAGAGAGAGAGAGAGAGAGAGAGAGAAGACAGAGAGAGAGAGAGAGAGAGAGAGAGAGAGAGAGAGAGAGAGAGGAAATTGATAGAGAAGGGGAGTTAGTAAGTGAGTGAGTGAGTGAGTGAGTGAGAACACTAACAGAAACGCATATTATATCTAATACACTAATACATTAATGTACTAATGGACATGAATACACTAAAAGTCTAACGCGTCATAACTCTAACACTAATAAGATCAAATAGGGTTATAAACTAATACACAATACACTTATAAACACACACACACACATAAACGAATACACTACTAAACACACATAAACTAATACACAATACACTAATAAACACACACAAACTAATAAATTAAAACTCCAGCCGAATAATGGAATAACAAACTAATACGCTTATACACTAATAATTTAGTACACTAACAAATTAATACATTAGTAGAATAATACACTACAAACTAATAATACATTAATAATTTAAAACACCAACAAATTAATATATTACTACACTAACAATTTAATACGCTGGCAAAGTAATACAATAATACACTAATAATTTAATACACTAATAGACTAACAGTCTATCAATCTCATTAACAATTATATAAACAAAATATAATAAAGAACTTTGTATTAATAAATATATTTACTAATCAAGAATTGTGTGTATTTAGTATCTTTACCAGATTTCCGTTTTTGTGTATTGATCAACCTTTGAGAAGCCCCCCCCCCCAGTATTTGATGTCCTTTATAATTATGATTGACAGTGTTTGTGTTTTGTTCTGGTGTCAATTCAAGGTTTTTTTGTTGATATTTTTAAATTGAGTTTTGTTTGTCTCCTAACTTTATTTTCTGACTCTTTCGTGTTGAGTTTTGTGATTATCATGCAATTAGTTAATGACCCTCTTAAATTGAGCATTGTGACCTTCCTAGTTTTGTTACATTTAGTGATCACCATAGACATATTTGTGACCGCTTTATGTTGAATATTGTGACCCTCCTAGCTCAGTTTTGTGACCCTAGCAAGTTGAGTATGTGACCTTCCCACTTTCTGTATTTGGGTTGAAGTTAATGGAGTTTTATTAAGTATTTAATTCGATTTAAATTAATATTTTGGGACCTCTCAATATCTATCTCCCCCGTCTCTCCCCCCCTCTCTCCCTATCTTTCTCTCCCTCTTTCTCTATGCCCCTCTTCCCAATCCCCTCTCTGTCCTTCTCTTCCCTCTCTTCCACTACTATCTCACAGATGAGTTCGTTGTTTAGCGAGAAAAGGCTCCGGCTTCCGGTTGGAAAATATTGCACCAATAGATGGCAGCACCGATAGAGGATAACGGAAGTCACTTGGTCACGTGTTAGTGGATCAGCGTTGACGGATAAACCGGAAGTGTGTTTGGCTGCGATTGTTGGCTTAGTTAGATCGCTATTGAAACAGTGTCAGCTGGTATTGTGTTGTCGTGATAGTATTGTGCGGTGGTATAGTGTGGTTGTGGTGATATTATGTGATTGACGTGGTACTGTGTGGTTGTGATATTATTGTGTGGTCGTGGTGGTATTGGGTGGCTGTGCTGGTTTTGTGTGGTCATTGGGTGGCTCTGATAGTATTGTGTCGATTTGTGATAGTGGTGGGTCAGTGTGTTTGTTGTGGTTTTGTGCGGTAGTAGTGGTCGTGGTGATACTGTGTGGTAGTGAAGGTACTGTGTTATTGTGGTGGTATTATTTGGTAGTGGTGGCATTGTGTCTTATTGGAGGTGCGGTGTTATCGTGGTGGTATCGTGTACTCTTGGATGTGGTGCTGGTATTGGAGTTGTGGTACTGTGGTGGTTGTATAATAATGGTGGTATTATGGTGGTGGTAGTATGACTGTGTTACTATGGCAGCCATAATGTGACGATGGTATTGATAATATTATATTGGTGGTATTGTGGTAGTGGTATTGTAATGGCGGTATTATATTATTAGTACTGTGGTAGTTGTTATATTTCCATTAGAAATGGTACCACGTGATACCATTACGTGACACAGTACCATATGCTACCAACAGCCAATCAGATCACGTCAGCAATTGTGTCAATATTTTCCCACCGTCCCATACCACCTATACCAACTGGTATCAGCTGGAGTGGTATTTGACGGGTCTGGTATTTACCGACACTGACCAGGACAGCATTTGAGTGTTATTATCCTCGTGTTATTCTGTTATTGTGTGTGATTGTGCATTACTGTGCGTTATTGTGCGTTAGAATAATAAACCTTCTCACAATGTTTGTCTGTCCATCTGTCTGCTTAGGCTGATACGATTTGATACATGGGGAAGGGGGGAGGTTGGGGGGGGTGAAGCGGGTGGCATGGAATCCGCATTTAAGCGGATATAGTTAACAAGAGGATCGATTGGATCGCTACAATTGATGATTTCTGGATCTTTCCGGATAGTCACGTGATGTGTGACTTTTAGAATGATTTGGAGAATATCCTTTGTCATTGGCGAGAATTTATCTGCTTTGAAGGAAAGGAAAAGGGAAAAGGGCGAAGGGTTTCACTGCCCTTCTCTATTTCTGGCTGTGTGCGTTTAATTATGTGTGTGTGTGTTTTGTGTGTGTATATGTTTGTGTAGGTCTCTCTCTCTCTCTCTCTCTCTCTCTCTCTCTCACTCACACACACACACACACACACACACACACACACACACACACACACACACACACACACACACACACTCACTCACTCAGCGCGCGCACGCGCGCGCACGCGTCACTCTCTCTGTGTGTGTTTGTATGCATGTGTATGAAATAAGTGTTATACCCAACGAGACACTTTATCTAAACACGAAACAAAATATTAAAAACAGTCTCAAAGTCGACCTCATTCGCTTTCGTCCCATCGACATTCTACAATTCCAACCGATTATACTCACTCACTCACTCACTCACTCACTCACTCACTCACTCACTCACTCACTCACTCACTCACTCACTCACTCACTCACCCTCACCACACACCCCACTCACCACCCCATCCCACTCACCACCACCACCACTCACTCACTCACTCACTCACTCACTCACTCACTCACTCACTCACTCACTCACTCACTCACTCACTCACTCACTCACTCACTCACTCACTCACCTGTTTGACAATGTAACCTGGTTGACAGTAATTGCTTGAAGATGGCTAGCACATTTATCAGTGTCCGTTGAAAAGGTCAGAGGTCACCGACTGTCATAATGACAGCCCCATTTAGTAAGTGTGACGTAGGCGGTGGACGATAAAAAGGGAAGATAGTCTACAATTGTAGTATACTACATCCAGCTTGCTGCGTGTACGTGTCTGTGTATGTGATTGTGTACGTGTTTGTGTATGTGACAGATAAAGTGATATATAGACTACGAACTGTCTGTGTGTGGTGATGCACGCTCCTGTGTACGCTCGAGTAAATTATAATTACATCAAGGTGTGAAATAAAACAATTAGAAGATGATTATGTTGAGTGGTTTGGGAGTTTATAATGTCTCAACTAATTATGGTCTAAATATACTATAACAGTAACAATAACATCGAAAACGATAACAACAACAACAACAACAACGACCAGAACAACAACAACGACCAGAACAACAACAACGACCAGAACAACAACAACGAACAGAACAACAACAACCAGAACAACAACAACAAGGAGAACAACAACAACCAGAACAACAACAACGACCAGAACAACAACAACAACCAGAACAACAACAACAACCAGAACAACAACAACAACAACAACAACCACAACAACAACAACAACCAGAACAACAACAACAAGGAGAACAACAACACACCAGAACAACAACAACGACAAGAACAACAACAACAAGGAGAACAACAACAACTACTACTTCTACAACAACAACAACAACAACAACTACTACTACTACAACTAATAATAATAATAATAATGGAACTAAAATTGTAGTATTTGTAGTAGTAGATATTTGTGTTATTATTATGATGTAACAGTAATCAAGATATTAGTATCAATGATAGTAAAATAATGTAATTTTTTATTGATTCCTAATCGATAAAAAATGGATATAAGTTTTGTGGAGATTAATAAATGTTCAAATATTACAGTAAAATAGTGTGTGTGTGTGTGTGTGTTGTTTTGTGTGTGTATTTGCGTGTGTTTTTGTTTGTGTGCGTGTTTTTGTTTTGATTGTGTGTGTGTGTTTGTGTGTATGTGTTTTGTTGTTGTTTGATTGTTGGTGTGTGTTTACGATAAGAAAATCATTATACGCTTGAAGAGATATAGTTACTTAGAGAACATGTTAAAACATAAATTATGTCTGAAATATTACAAACAGTAAAATTTATTGTTTTATGGGAAGGGATGGTGGTGTATGCTTCATCATTAATCACAGTTCTTTGAGGCTGACGTTCCCAGGGGTCTATCAAGGAAAGGGAGTCTTCCGTCAGTCGATAATAGATCCCTTTACTTTTAAAAGAATTCTTTTACTTTGGAGTCTCAATTTGTGGCTTGTAATTAATATCGGCTAATTGATATCGGCACGCGGAATTTCGTGACGTCACAGTGGGAGGATTATGGGATACGGAGTCATCCCCCGGGGAGTGCGATGTGGCCGGGGTTAGTCGGTCCAGAAGGTGACACGGGCCACTTTCCCACAGGATGGCGGGCCATTTCGGCCCATTCAAACGTTAAGTTCCCATGTCAGTTTACCTGTAATTAATAGCTGACTGTTAAGAGCTATTTTGCTCACCAGTTTTGACGACAGACGCATCAATGGAAGCGATGTTTGAGACAAGCCCCCCCCCTCTCTCTCTCGGGGTGGCGGGGGGGGGGGGTGGTGTATCAACTCGTAATAAAATGGCGGATATGGTATAGAACGATAATGGCTTGCTAGCAGTGGCTGCGTGTCCTCGCCACATCCAGCCACCGCGAGATGAGAATAAAAAATAAGAAAACATCGACTTCCATATCAATGCAAATGACTTAAGCGATAACTTTTCACGGATGGCTGAATTTCAATTTCCGTCTGCCTCGTTCCACTCGAATGGCGCTCGGCTGCGAAGGCGCGCGCGTGCGCATGCGCACCGCAGCGTCGCCGTCCAAATGGCGTGCTACACAGGTGATCGATGAATGGCTAATATTGATTTGTAGTGTGTGTGTGTGTGTGTGTGTGTATCCGTGCGTGTGTGTGTCTGCGTTTATGTGTGTATGTGCTTGTGTGTGCTTGTGTGTATGCGTGTGTGTTTATGTGTGTGTATGCGTGTGTGTCTGTGTTTATGTGCTTGTTTGTGTGTGTGTTTGCTTGTGTGTGTGCTTGTGTGTGTATGTGAATGTATGTGTGTGCGTGTCTCTCTCTCTCTTTCTCTCTATCTCTGTGTGTGTGTGCCTGTTTGTATTTATGCGCGTATCGTTGTCATGATATTATAAGATTGTTGAGATATTATTAAATTTATGGAGTGGACGATAATAGAGATGGCTGCCCTTACTATCGTGATGTAGTTTCATTGTAATTGTATGATAAAATAGTTTATAAAGTTGCAACTATCACGCAAACCCCTCTCTCTGTCTGTGTGTATGTATATATATATATATATATATATATATATATATATATATGTGTGTGTGTGTGTATGTGTGTGTGTGTGTGTGTGTGTGTGTGTGTGTGTGTGTGTGTGTGTGTGTGTGTGTGTGTGTGTGTGTGTGTGTGTGTGTGTGTGTGTGTGTGTGTTCCAAGACAAATATGGCTGCACCTGTAATCTTTTTAGATATAACCGCGTTCACCACTGACCAAATAATTAGCGCTAACTTCTCTTTCTAATTCGTACCAAAACATCGACATTTTGTGCTCAATCTTAGCCCATGTTTGTCTAACTCTGGAGTTCGCCAAAATGGACAGCCAGGTGGAGCTTCGGGGGATCACGTGATGAACGACGGGGCAATTTTTAAGTCGTCGACAAATATTTGACGAATTATGGCCCCGAAGTAGTTTTTTATGTGGTTAGATGTTCAGGTGGAGTTGACAAACGTGTGCAATTCTTAGCTCAAAGTGGACAAAACGTTCATCATTCGCTATCTTGAGGCGTCGAGATGTTATCCTGTAGCAGTTGATCATCCAGAATGTTTATGTAAATTATCCTCAGTTCACTTCGTATATATGTGATATACGCCACCAATTTAAACTCGTACCCACCAGCTATGATGGCTTTGATAGGGTGAATATTTTGACGAGGGACATATAGCGTGAGCTCGTTAAGGGAATGAACTACTGAAAGACCAGTCACTGAAGAATGAAACATCCCCCATATAGAAGTAACACTGTGATTTACATTGCAACATCATATCAATCTCACTACAAATTCCATATAAAATGTTATGATACATAATAACTTTATTTTGCATATAATCCATCAGAAAAATATTTTAAGCATTAACGGTAACAGACCATGGGCATACAGCCAACACATCGTTCCATTCAGTTCGTACTTTTACATCACGACAGTGAAATCGTACCCATCTTTCATGCATCATTATAGCAAAATGAAGTCCGATTGAATTTCGCTTATTAATGATTCTTAACTGATTTGGTACATCGTTCTAATACACCATCACAATAAAATCGTAACCACCTTCCTTACTTTGTTTTCTACAAACAGGTCAGTTGGCCAGCAACACGATTCGTACCAAGCCGGTTTCCAGTACTGGCGCTCCACGCTGTAAGAAGGAAAATCGTGCCGAATGTTCAAAGCTAGTTCAACAAATTGAGCACTCAGTTGACTTCACACACAGATGCTATACGCCACAGTAGGAAAATCGTACCCAGTTGATCGGGTAGTGTTTAATTACAAAGAACCTGGTTAAAGCCGGCTTGTTTGTTGTAACTCGACACGCTGATGGGTAGAATATAGACGTAGGTATTAACTTAAAAACATCCGAGAGGATTTCTCGCTATTTACTTTGGAGTTTCTCTTCTATCTTTGGTAATTATGAGATATCGGCGAACAATCCGCCATATCGTGGCCTCGCGAGGCACGTTTAAAGCCTTCTATCAACTGAACTGAAACCAGAATCGTGTCGGCGCAAAATCTGCCCCTGGCGGACGTTTGACGGCTATTTCGCTTACAACCACACTAACAAGGTGTACGTTGCCGTGTGGGATGAAGTGTAAGTGGTGCCGTAAGTGTTATAGTTTTAGGTCGGAGATAGGCGAGCGATTTGACAATGGTCTGTTTTGTTTATATAGTATCCTGTATTGTATGTAGTATCTTATATCCTATCTTGTATTGTATGTAGTATCTTGTGTTTTATATCGTATTTTGTATTGTATGTAGTATCTTGTATTTTATATCGTATCTTGTAGGTTATGTAGTATCAGTTAAATTATGAGGTTATGTAATATTTTATTTAAGTTGTCAGCTCTATTGTCAGCTCTTTAATTGAATTTTCTCTGTCTGTCTGTCTGTCTGTCTGTCTGCCTGCCTCCTATCTATCTATCTATCTATCTATCTATCTATCTATCTATCTATCTATCTATCTATCTATCTATCTATCTCACTTGATAATTTGTACACGGACACACACACAGATGTGTGTGTATATATATATATATATATATATATATATATATATATATGTCTGTGTATTATTTTGTATGGGCGTATGAGTGCGTTACTATGTTGGTCTACACACTATATACCTAAGCTCACATCGACCACAAGACTATTAACAAAACATCCCATCTGTGGTAAACCCATCTCCCACTTACGCCCCGCCCCCCCCAAAAAAAAAAAAACAGACACCATATATACAAAACTCTGACTTTAAAAAGTCAAATCTATTTTCTTACACAAATAAACTTTTAATAGTTTTCCAAAAGTCACTCAAACCGTTCCTCTAACAAAACATGCCCGAGACACACCGGCCTGCAAAAAAATCGTCCCCGTTTGGCCTACATGGACAACATCGAAATTGGGTCCAAAACAAATCCCGCTTTTTAAACGTTGTCAAAGGCTTCGCTCTAAAACTGAGTGAAATACGTCGACGGACTTTAAGTCCGACGTGACAGCTGTTGACAGCCGTCATTACTGACATAATACAGATGTAAACATGGCTGACAAACCGGCTGTCAGACGGTCAGAATGGAAACATTTAATTTTAAATCGCGGTTACGCAGTACGCCGGGCCGAAGCGGCCCCACCTGGGCCAAGAAAGCGGCCCTCTCTAATCACCGCCTAAACACTCAATCGCCCGCCAATTATCTCTCCATTCTTGAACGTGCACAATCCTCGAATGGTGAAGCGACAATCCAGCTTTCAGACAACAAATCAAATAGGATTAAGCGAGTAAAATCCAACATGGCGTCCCGCCTCTCTAAGCAATTGTGTGGCTGTCTGTTATGGTTCGGCCCTGACTAAATACGTACTTTTGTCTGCCGTGTATAAGCTCGTTGTGGAGGCGGGAAAAAGCGCGACGTGGGTACGATGTTTTCTTTTAATTAGCTACTTTGGTGGCTTTACAATTGAAGGTTTTCGTCCACGTATTGTAGTTGATTATTTATCGGCCAAAAGGGCCCCGCGTGTGTGCTCGCGCGTGTTTGTATGTGTGTGTGTTTGCGTGTGTGTGTGTTTGGGTGTGTGTTTGGATGGGTGTAGATTGGTCAATAATCGTGTTTTTCAGACGTAATAATGTGTCAATGATTGAATTAAGCTAAGCTGTTAGTGTGAGTGGTTCGTCTCAGGTGTTTCGAGTAAAGTGGGGAGTATATGCTGTGATTGGCGTCAGTGTTGTTTTTGGATGTATTTATGGGTGAATCTGTGTGTGTGCGTGCGTATGTGTGTGCGTATACATGTACGCACGCGAGCGTGTGTGTGTGTGTGTGTGTGCGCGCGCGTGTTTTAGGATACACATATATGGTGGCACTGGCTTAGAACATCAACATCAAAGCATCCTTTAAAACCATTACCTCTATAAATCTAAACATAAATAAATCTATATGAACCTAAACATACAAAACATACATATATAGACCTATAAAAACATACATACATATACATACATATACATACATACATACATACATACATACATACATACACACACACATGGAACATTTTATTTTTAGATTAATGTATGTATATTTGTATTTAGATTTATGGAGGTAGGTCTCGAAGGATGTTTAGGTATGTTGATGCTCTGTGCCTGTTGCCTCTTACTATGTACCCTAAAACACACACACACACACACACACACACACACACACACACACACACACACACACACACACACACACACACACACACACACACATATATACATACATATATACATACATACATAAAAGTACTATTTGACACGATAGTTCACAGAAAACAACACGTGTCTGTGTTATAACGCTAAGAGAACATTTATATAAGATAACTACTTTGACATAACAGTTTATATTCAACAGTAATTTGCTGTCGTCTGTGTGTGTGTCTAGCACGCGCATGTATATATATATATATATATATATATATATATATATGTGTGTGTGTTGTGTGTGTGTATGTGTGTGTGTGCCCCTACTCCAAATCAATGTATAATCTTTAAAATCTTTTGTCGACAAATCGCTAATCAGATTAAATCGATCAGGTCGCCGCTAGGTGTCACCTGTGGTCATCGATTTTAAACATATAGTCAATAAAGCGGCAAAAATCTGACAAAATGTCCACATTTGACCATTTTACTTTTTATCGAATGCCATTTAGAGACATTTAACTCTATTTATTAAATCGATTACGGTCCGTTTAGCGTTTGAACAGAAATCGATTACAATCAATTTGGCCGATAAAATTGGTGTCAGCATGATTTATAGAAGAATATATAAACAGATTGACAGATGACCTACATTTTATATTTTAATTAAGTTCCATAAATAAGGATCCACGTTCATTTTAATGACGTAAATAAATATAGGTCATCATTTTCAGGTTTTCTTTGAAAATATTTATATAAGACGTGAGATTAATTATTAAATATATCTACCTAGTCAGTGTTTCTTTCATAATTTATTATAATTTATTATCTAGCACTTAGATTATGTTTAATCGTCATATCTGAAGTAATTAATACGCAGTTTGGTTATTGAAGGGTAAAGTGACAAACACCTTAGTCACTTGGTGCTTGAAATGCTCTAGATACTTTGTGTTTGAAATGTTCTAGTCTCTTTGTGCTTGAAATGCTTGATATTCTAAGCGCTAAAGGCACCTTTTTCTAACTACGATGTGCTTACAGTACTAGATGCTTAAGCTCTAAGAGTTTTTCTCAAATAACTTAGTTTATCTTATCCAAATACTGATCTACAGCTGTGAGTGGACTATGATAGATACTGAATGGGCTGAGATAGATACTGGTCTACAGCTGTGAGTGGACTATGATAGATACTGAATGGGCTGAGATAGATACTGGTCTACAGCTGTGAGTGGACTATGATAGATACTGAATGGGCTGAGATAGATACTAGTCTACAGCTGTGAGTGGACTATGATAGATACTGAATGGGCTGAGATAAATACTGGTCTACAGGTGTGAGTGGACTATGATAGATACTGAATGGGCTGAGATAGATACTGGTCTACAGCTGTGAGTGGACTATGATATATACTGAATGGGCTGAGATAGATACTAGTCTACAGCTGTGAGTGGACTATGATAGATACTGAATGGGCTGAGATAAATACTGGTCTACAGCTGTGAGTGGACTATGATAGATACTGAATGGGCTGAGATAGATACTGGTCTACAGCTGTGAGTGGACTATGATAGATACTGAATGGGCTGAGATAGATACTAGTCTACAGCTGTGAGTGGACTATGATAGATACTGAATGGGCTGAGATAGATACTGGTCTACAGCTGTGAGTGGACTATGATAGATACTGAATGAGCTGAGATAGATACTGGTCTACAGCTGTGAGTGGTCTATGATATATACTGAATGGGCTGAGATAGATACTGGTCTACAACTACGAATGGACTGATATAGATACTGGTCTACAGCTGTGAATGGACTGAGATAGATAATGCCCTACAACTGTGAATGGACTGAGATAGATAATAGTCTGCAACTGTGAATGGACTAAGATAGATACTGAATGGGCTGAGATAGACACTGGTCTACAGCTGTGAATGGACTGAGATAGACACTGGTCTACAGCTGTGAATGGACTGAGATAGATACTGGTCTACAGCTGTGAGCGAACTGAGAGAGATACTGATCTATAGCTGTGAGTTGACTAAGATATATACTGAATGGACTGAGATAGGTGATGGTCTACAACTGTGAATGGACTGAAATAGATACTGGTCTACAACTGTGAATTAACTGAGATAGATACTCATCTACAGCTGTGAGCGAACTGAGATAGATACTAGTCTACAGCTGTGAGCGAACTGAGATAGATACTAGTCTACAGCTGTGAGCGAACTGAGATAGATACTGGTCTACAGCTCTAAGCAAATGAAATAGATACTGGTCTACAACTGTGAATGGACTGAGATAGATACTGATCTACAGCTGTGAGCGAACTGAGATAGATACTGGTCTACAGCTGTGAGTGGACTGAGACAGATATTGGTCTACAACTGTGAATGGACTGAGATAGATACTGGTCTAGAGCTGAGAGTGGACTGAAATAGATACTGGTCTTCAAATGTGAATGGACTGAGATAGATACTGGTCCACAGCTGTGAGTAGACTGTGCAAGATAACAGTCAATTACAGTTTAAAAAAAACATTGACCAGTTCGTGTTGGGAAGATTGCCTAGGTATTAACGTTAACAACTTGGATTCGAACCAGAAACCATCTGATAAGTGTAAGGAGCTGTATTTCAACATATTGAAAATTAATTTTGGAATTCATGTTTTATCATAATAAAAATATTACTGATTATATTATTATTATAAATTATAATATCACATAACGGCGATCACAATGTTCTCTTTGTATAAACATTAGTGATTTATGTGTAGCGTCAA
>JAODUP010000556.1:345000-346846 GCA_025642065.1 Paralvinella palmiformis
CATAGTACAAACTGGACATAACTGGACCTAGGAAAGATAATTCTATTCCCACATACAACCAAGGTGAATTTTATAAGTTGTTATATAAAACCCACCAACCGCGCGAGCTGTGTCCAATGCCACCGCTCGAGATGCGATGCAGTGTTTCTATTCCTGAGTCAGGAGTACATGCTTTAAGAGCGTACTGTGTCTGCTACAGTCATTTAAATGCTGGATAACCAGGCCAAACACTTAAACGGCGTGCCTCCAAAGACGCAAATAGTGCACGGAATATACAGCTCTAGATCAACTTTTCTTAGAACGCATGGACCTGGAAACATACAGTCTCCACGCACAGAAAAGGAACATCTCAACCGCAGCATAATATGCCTTGTGATATTTGCTGGAGGGTCAAATACCTCATAAGCATACAAATCCAATAAATGCTATGACCTACTCGTCACTAACCCTTTATATCAAATATTACAAAATTGGTAAAAAGAAAACACGAACCTCAATCTCTGGCACGGGCAATGTGTGTTTTAGCTGTGTATAATAAGGCACAGGCACAGAGAATCTCGAACCGTGAATTCAAACTCTGGACGTTTCTTCAGGGGACTGAATCCAGAGTGGCGACTTTTCTTGCTGAGACATGTGTAATGTCTCACCAGTCCCTTTTTTTTAAAGCTTGTTATTTAATTCCGTCTTTATAGTAGATTTTAGATTTAATTGAAGTCATAATAATTCACAATACGTTTCTTATGTGATAATTGCTCCACATGTCAATCATTTTACACATATGTTAAAGGAACTAATAAGGACCCGGGTGTCATCATCACAGGTAATATATCAACTAGACCGAACAAAGAATATTAATTGTTTCAGTAAACAAAGATTAAGAGTTTTAATACGGTTGTTTTTTTCACTGTCATGACGTAGATCTCGATCCAATTACAACATAAAACACAATTAACGCTGTCCCCCATTGTGGTGGCATAAGTGTTAATTGATTGTTCGAACACATTGTTTTGTTGGACACAAAATGTGTCAACACAGACCGTTAATTTGTGACATTTAAATGTTTATAGTATAGTTGTCGCGAATAAAGACACAATGAAGTTATCCGCGGCCGGAGCTAGGAATTTAAATATAATTTTTTATGTGGATTTCGTTCCCAAGAGGCCCGTGTGGAAACGGAATCAGGAATAACCCGATTATCTCTACATTCCAGCATGTGTCCGGTTCATTCCCTTGAAATATCGTCCGGATTGCGTTGCGACCTGATTACTGACGCGCGGTTTAAAGGAAAATGATTGTAGTAAGTTTGGGTTAATTCAGAATATTATGAGTTGATCACCATTTAATTAATATTGTTAATTAATTATACGACCAAATATACAAGCAAGCAGAAAGTGATCATTTTACACCCATAACCGAGCCAAATATACCGATAAGGCACAAACACACACATACCGATGACATCAGTATACAACTCCGCCCGACCGGACACATACCAGGTGAAAACGAACAAAATCGAATATTCACAAGGAATGTTTTACTCTAGATCTGAATATCTACAGTTTTACTAAGGTAAACGATCGTTTTAAAATCTCCGTTTTTACATATCCGCCATTTAAAACATCACTAAATATTATAAATCTGATAATTAATAGCGGAAATAGCCGTATTGTTGACTTATTTATTGTGGCATCACAAGCATGTCTTTAGATCCGGGCTCTGATGTACACGCTTGTGTGAGGTTGCACGTGCATATATATATATATATATATATATATATATATTATATATAGTATATATATAAATAATATATAATATAATTATATTAATTGGGCGGGTGTGTGTCTCA
>JAODUP010000557.1:0-25000 GCA_025642065.1 Paralvinella palmiformis
TACCTGTATCCATATGTCGCTACAGCATTATGTCCGGTTTGCCCATTTGAACATAAACATTTATTCACCCACTGGCAATATACTAATTAGACGAAAAACAAGATTCTATCTGTCTATTGATATCATTAAAAAAGGAAACAACACCGATGATTGGTCTGACGCCTTTTTAATGAAGGATGAAATATTTACCACATTGGTAAAACCTGGCACATTTGCGGAATTGTCTTAATTTGTGATATCTAATGTTCCTGACATTTCAATCTCTTTTCAGCTTTAGGTAATAGTGTAATATTATTTTCAATTGGTAGGTAACACTCTGATCTAAAGCTAAATAAGAGTCTTATACACACAATTAATAATTGGATACAGACTTTGATAATAACGTTATTTGCATCTCAGAACGATAATGGTAGAATTCTCTGTCCTCTGTTTTTTATCGTTACTACCCCGATCTTAGTCAACAGTTTAACGGTATCTCCACCAGCAACTGGTGTTAACGGCCATGATAAGTAAGTCCATCTACAGCGAACATAAGGAAAATAAATTTGAGTACAAATGAACTGGTTTTTGATAAAATAGCTGAAGAACCAACCACGGCTTTTCGTACAACTGAACATAAAAGCGATTAGAATCCTATCTTTCAACGCATCAAGAGCACATAAATAAAATGGTTCTCAAAAGAATTAATAATTGACAGTAATAATTGTCATGCGTTATTATTTTTTTCAAACGCAGAGGAATGCAATCCAATGATGTGTGCACGGTACTGCGAACATGGCTTCAAGAAAGATGAAAATGGCTGCGATATTTGCCAGTGTAATGAATGCAAACCAGTTCGATGCAAAATGTACTGTGAACATGGCTGGAAGAAAGACGAAAATGGCTGCGACATATGTGAATGTGCAGAACCACCTAAATGTGATCCAGTGATGTGTATGCGTCACTGTGAATTTGGCTTCAAGAAGGACGAAAATGGCTGTGATATTTGCGCTTGCAATGAATGTCCTCAAATCATGTGTGCACGGTACTGCGAACATGGCTTCAAGAAAGATGAAAATGGCTGCGATATTTGTCAGTGTAATGAATGCGAACCAGTTCGATGCAGAATGTACTGTGAACATGGCTGGAAGAAAGACGAAAATGGCTGCGACATATGTGAATGTGCAGAACCACCTAAATGTGATCCAGTGATGTGTATGCGTCACTGTGAATTTGGCTTCAAGAAGGACGAAAATGGCTGTGACATTTGCGCTTGCAATGAATGTCCTCAAATCATGTGTGCACGGTACTGCGAACATGGCTTCAAGAAAGATGAAAATGGCTGCGATATTTGCCAGTGTAATGAATGCAAACCAGTTCGATGCAAAATGTACTGTGAACATGGCTGGAAGAAAGACGAAAATGGCTGCGACATATGTGAATGTGCAGAACCACCTAAATGTGATCCAGTGATGTGTATGCGTCACTGTGAATTTGGCTTCAAGAAGGACGAAAATGGCTGTGATATTTGCGCTTGCAATGAATGTCCTCAAATCATGTGTGCACGGTACTGCGAACATGGCTTCAAGAAAGATGAAAATGGCTGCGATATTTGTCAGTGTAATGAATGCGAACCAGTTCGATGCAGAATGTACTGTGAACATGGCTGGAAGAAAGACGAAAATGGCTGCGACATATGTGAATGTGCAGAACCACCTAAATGTGATCCAGTGATGTGTATGCGTCACTGTGAATTTGGCTTCAAGAAGGACGAAAATGGCTGTGATATTTGCGCTTGCAATGAATGTCCTCAAATCATGTGTGCACGGTACTGCGAACATGGCTTCAAGAAAGATGAAAATGGCTGCGATATTTGCCAGTGTAATGAATGCGAACCAGTTCGATGCAGAATGTACTGTGAACATGGCTGGAAGAAAGACGAAAATGGCTGCGACATATGTGAATGTGCAGAACCACCTAAATGTGATCCAGTGATGTGTATGCGTCACTGTGAATTTGGCTTCAAGAAGGACGAAAATGGCTGTGACATTTGCGCTTGCAATGAATGTCCTCAAATCATGTGTGCACGGTACTGCGAACATGGCTTCAAGAAAGATGAAAATGGCTGCGATATTTGCCAGTGTAATGAATGCGAACCAGTTCGATGCAGAATGTACTGTGAACATGGTTGGAAGAAAGACGAAAATGGCTGCGACATATGTGAATGTGCAGAACCACCTAAATGTGATCCAGTGATGTGTATGCGTCACTGTGAATTTGGCTTCAAGAAGGACGAAAATGGCTGTGATATTTGCGCTTGCAATGAATGTCCTCAAATCATGTGTGCACGGTACTGCGAACATGGCTTCAAGAAAGATGAAAATGGCTGCGATATTTGCCAGTGTAATGAATGCAAACCAGTTCGATGCAAATGTACTGTGAACATGGCTGGAAGAAAGACGAAAATGGCTGCGACATATGTGAATGTGCAGAACCACCTAAATGTGATCCAGTGATGTGTATGCGTCACTGTGAATTTGGCTTCAAGAAGGACGAAAATGGCTGTGACATTTGCGCTTGCAATGAATGTCCTCAAATCATGTGTGCACGGTACTGCGAACATGGCTTCAAGAAAGATGAAAATGGCTGCGATATTTGCCAGTGTAATGAATGCGAACCAGTTCGATGCAGAATGTACTGTGAACATGGCTGGAAGAAAGACGAAAATGGCTGCGACATATGTGAATGTGCAGAACCACCTAAATGTGATCCAGTGATGTGTATGCGTCACTGTGAATTTGGCTTCAAGAAGGACGAAAATGGCTGTGAATTTGCGCTTGCAATGAATGTCCTCAAATCATGTGTGCACGGTACTGCGAACATGGCTTCAAGAAAGATGAAAATGGCTGCGATATTTGTCAGTGTAATGAATGCGAACCAGTTCGATGCAGAATGTACTGTGAACATGGTTGGAAGAAAGACGAAAATGGCTGCGACATATGTGAATGTGCAGAACCACCTAAATGTGATCCAGTGATGTGTATGCGTCACTGTGAATTTGGCTTCAAGAAGGACGAAAATGGCTGTGACATTTGCGCTTGCAATGAATGTCCTCAAATCATGTGTGCACGGTACTGCGAACATGGCTTCAAGAAAGATGAAAATGGCTGCGATATTTGCCAGTGTAATGAATGCGAACCAGTTCGATGCAGAATGTACTGTGAACATGGCTGGAAGAAAGACGAAAATGGCTGCGACATATGTGAATGTGCAGAACCACCTAAATGTGATCCAGTGATGTGTATGCGTCACTGTGAATTTGGCTTCAAGAAGGACGAAAATGGCTGTGACATTTGCGCTTGCAATGAATGTCCTCAAATCATGTGTGCACGGTACTGCGAACATGGCTTCAAGAAAGATGAAAATGGCTGCGATATTTGCCAGTGTAATGAATGCGAACCAGTTCGATGCAGAATGTACTGTGAACATGGCTGGAAGAAAGACGAAAATGGCTGCGACATATGTGAATGTGCAGAACCACCTAAATGTGATCCAGTGATGTGTATGCGTCACTGTGAATTTGGCTTCAAGAAGGACGAAAATGGCTGTGACATTTGCGCTTGCAATGAATGTCCTCAAATCATGTGTGCACGGTACTGCGAACATGGCTTCAAGAAAGATGAAAATGGCTGCGATATTTGCCAGTGTAATGAATGCGAACCAGTTCGATGCAGAATGTACTGTGAACATGGCTGGAAGAAAGACGAAAATGGCTGCGACATATGTGAATGTGCAGAACCACCTAAATGTGATCCAGTGATGTGTATGCGTCACTGTGAATTTGGCTTCAAGAAGGACGAAAATGGCTGTGACATTTGCGCTTGCAATGAATGTCCTCAAATCATGTGTGCACGGTACTGCGAACATGGCTTCAAGAAAGATGAAAATGGCTGCGATATTTGCCAGTGTAATGAATGCAAACCAGTTCGATGCAGAATGTACTGTGAACATGGCTGGAAGAAAGACGAAAATGGCTGCGACATATGTGAATGTGCAGAACCACCTAAATGTGATCCAGTGATGTGTATGCGTCACTGTGAATTTGGCTTCAAGAAGGACGAAAATGGCTGTGACATTTGCGCTTGCAATGAATGTCCTCAAATCATGTGTGCACGGTACTGCGAACATGGCTTCAAGAAAGATGAAAATGGCTGCGATATTTGCCAGTGTAATGAATGCAAACCAGTTCGATGCAGAATGTACTGTGAACATGGCTGGAAGAAAGACGAAAATGGCTGCGACATATGTGAATGTGCAGAACCACCTAAATGTGATCCAGTGATGTGTATGCGTCACTGTGAATTTGGCTTCAAGAAGGACGAAAATGGCTGTGACATTTGCGCTTGCAATGAATGTCCTCAAATCATGTGTGCACGGTACTGCGAACATGGCTTCAAGAAAGATGAAAATGGCTGCGATATTTGCCAGTGTAATGAATGCGAACCAGTTCGATGCAGAATGTACTGTGAACATGGCTGGAAGAAAGACGAAAATGGCTGTGACATATGTGAATGTGCAGAACCACCTAAATGTGATCCAGTGATGTGTATGCGTCACTGTGAATATGGCTTCAAGAAGGACGAAAGTGGCTGCGACACCTGCGTCTGTAACGAATGTCCGCAGGTTATGTGTATGATTTACTGCGAGTACGGTTTTAAGCAAGACAGAAATGGTTGTAACATATGTGCTTGCAATGATAGGCCACCTTGTTCACCAGTGATGTGCGACATGTTTTGCGATTTGGGATTCAAAAAGGATATACACGGATGCCAGATTTGTGAATGCGTTGAAGTTGCTCCTACCTGTAAGCCACTGACATGTGGGATCGATTGCAAGTATGGCTTAGATGTTGACGAAAACGGTTGCGAATTATGTAAATGCAGAAAGCCAGTCTGTCCTACAGAACTGCCTTGTAATATATCATGTCCTTTCGGCAAAAGAATCGACCTTATCGGCTGTCCTATGTGTGAGTGTAAAGAACACGTCTGTGAGGTGAGGTTTAATAACGAATATTATTATCAGCACTATACCAGTAAAGTAAAATATTTTCTGACATCTGAAAAGAACCTTATTTCGTTGTAAACTGGAGGATTTTAAATGATTTCGATATATATATATATAATTCTCTGTGCTAGGGCGTCGAGTGTGGACGGGGTGAAGTTTGTAAACCAACAGTCACAAACTGCTCACATGGCATATGCATGTACAAACCTAAATGTCAACAGGAAACAGGTATGATAAACTTAACAAAAAAAGTTTTTAATAATTATTAACGGAATATATATTATATATGTTCGGAGAAAATATTCGAACACTTTCTCTTTCAAATGTTTTACAGCTAAAGAACGTTGTTCGCGCCGATTAAGTCCCGGGATGTGTCGTGCCGCTCACCGTAGATGGTATTTTAATACGTTAAGCCAGAAGTGTGAACAGTTCATCTATGGCGGCTGTGGTGGCAACAGAAACAACTTCCTGACGAAAACCGAATGCCAAATGATCTGCGAAGGTATAGTTATAATCGTTCTTGATATTAACCTTATTAAGCACCGAGGCTGCGGTTGTTTATAAGGGGCAAGTTTTACGTTAGATTAGTTATTGTGTGCACCAACACATGGTATCTGAAACGCCCTCTGTCGGTGATTAACCATTTCACATCGTCGTTCTATGCATTTCGTTTTGCTGCAGATATCAGGAAGCCCAATGTTATAAACGTGAGTTTCAGGATGAAGCATACTATGGATAATGTCAAACCGCATTTGGAAAGAATTGAAGGGTAGGTCGAATTTGCTTAATGAAACAGTTCCAGTTCATTTTCTTATGCAAGAAACCGTCCAGTTATAGTGTGAAGAAAAAAAGTATAGATATTGTAAATTATTTCCTCGCCAGGAAGGTATACATACTGCAGTGAGAATATAATCCATATCTAGAGCATCTTATAACATAACCACTTATTAATTCAATCATCGTTTCAGATCTGCACATGACAAATTGAGTGAATGGTTACATCTGGAAAAGGAGTTTATTATTGATGTCATGGTAACTCATTATTTTACCACTTAAATGATACCATTAGCACGGTCAATTTGCTTTCTTGTTCTGGAGGTAGATATTAATGAACGTTCTATGTTTGTTCTCGCATTTGTTTAAGAAATAATTTGTTTTCCTTTCTAGGCGGCTGAATCTTCCGAACACGAGATCAGACTGACGTTCCAAGTACGCAGGGGAGGCTCTATTCAGCCACACGAAGCTGTACTTCTTCTTGTAGAAAAGGTACGCGCATCACCCGCCCCTTCTTGCCACACACATACAATGTTGCAGTGTGTACTTTGACCATGATTTCACGAAACGGTTTTATTTTCTGTACAATACAGATGAGAGATCGCTTGTGCAACATGAACTACAACGGCGAGACATTCGAAGCTGATCCGACCACACTTGCCCTTACCCACATTTATGAGGATGACGGGTCCTCACATGCTAAGCAAAAATCTGGGACCAATGTTTACATTATTGTTGGACTTTCAGTGGCTGGAGCATTGTCAGCAATTGCTGCACTGATTGCTGGGGCAAGTATAACTTAATGAGATTATATTAGAAGTTATTCAGAAAAACAGATATTCCTCGTTTATATAATAGTCCCCATTTTATTAATTTACCATATAATCTGTAACACTTGTGGTAAATTCACAAACTATCTTTGCAGATTATGTGTTGGCGTCAACATAGGTCATTTAACTTCTCACCACCAGCAACTGAAAAGGTATTCAATAATCTACAAATAAACACAAATAGCAGTTTTCCATTTTATTTCTTACCAAGTCGTCAGTTTGGTATTATTTTGCTGTTGTTATTATTATTATTTTCTATTAATAGTATTTCCCCATTGTCTTAATTCCCTCCTTTGCTCTAATACATTTTATGCATATCTAAATCAATTGGTTTCAGTATTCACCTACTGGATTTGAGAACCTCACCTATCGTTCTCCAGTTGTCAGTGTTGCTACAGAAGAGAAAGGCCAACTGGAAAAGGTGCCTCTTTAGGGCGAGATCAACAGACAGGTTGCCATGGTAACCTCTGATTTTGATTACCTTAAGAATAACTTGGCAGAATTCTAAATGAACTGAACTGAGCAGGTGATGGATTACACCTAAATCTGATAATAAGCCAAGATAATCAATATATATATATATATAAATATATATATATGTCTTTAATAATAATTAATTAATAATGAAACCTAATTATTGTAAATAAAGATGAAGTTACAGATCTGGTATGTACAGTTTAGATAGAATTTGTTTATATCAGCTTTTAACGGATTCAAATGCCTTCTGGGATATTAATAACATTCCATTCTGTAACAGATGAATTATTCTGTGTTTCTCCTACATTGTCAGTTCTTCTTCAAATGAAATACTACCTGTTAATACTTAGTAGTAGAAATAATAATAATACCTAATTAGTGCTGTCATATTTACTGATCATTATAACTCAATAATAATGTTTATCAGTTCTACTTTAACTATTCAGCTTAATATTAACTAACAGACCTTTTTAATATATTTACAATTGTCATTATTACATTAATAAATCAGTTATGAAAAGAAAATGAACATGCAACCTCTTAATGATAATTCTGGACTGTGAGCCAATAATTAATTGTACATCTATGCACACACACACACACACACACAGACAAACAAACACACAGTAAGAGTTATTTATTTTACTCATTCCCTTACTCATCTCATTCAAACTTTTGCTAACAAATAAGTACAGCTTGACCATATATATAAATAAATATATGTTTGTATTTTAAACAATCAATTATAGAAAGACTAATAATAGTGGTTTGCTGCATTAAAATGGAGCCAATTATGATAAATAATCATATGACTTACTCAATATTGACTAAACATATTTTGATTAATTCCACAATCTGCAAAGGAAAATAGAGTATACACCTAATACATTAAGTCACCATTAGATAAACCACTTATAATGGCAATTCTCTTTCTGGACGATGAAGCACATTAAAAATAGGCATTTTCAAACAACATCTCTGACAACATAAGAACTGCTTCATGTGTAAACTTTTTTTTATCATCACGGAATGATCTAAACAAGTTTCAATAAGCCTGCTGCTGTTCAGTCTAGAACACTTCACCTCAGATCCACATCTACCAAGTTGACAATGCCAGTGCTGAGTGAAGCTTCCAATCGTGCTTCTTGGCCAAACTGATGATAATATATAACATGAAGGTTGTAACACTGCAGAACAGATCAGCTGAAATCAATCAGATAACGTATATTTCCTGGTGATCCATAACAAACATATTGTAAATGGTGACGACTTAATCTGGATCAAATGGCCGTCATGAGACATCTATGTTTTCAGTGAGTAATTGTTGGAAAGCGTCATCCTCAATGTTTTGTTGTAACATTGCCTGAGCTTGCTGTAACCTTTCCATACAAAGCTTTGCTACTTCAGGTAGCTTGTGCTGGGGGGGGGGGGGAGAAACAACAAGAATTAATAACATGAATTAAAACAGAAAATACCAATACTCAACAATCTTCTTGATAGCACGTCAGGAAAAAAGCTAATAACAAAGACAGTATCAGTACTGATGAGCAAGAAGCATCAGAGGGAAATTCCTATTGGGTATCAATCTCTGATCATAGTGATGACATCTGTATGTGTACAGATTTGATGCTGTGTATCAGCAATGTGTGGATTAAGTTATAACCAGGGCTCCTGCAAGTACTCATTATAGTTGTCATGTGTAATTAAAGAAATTAATTTGGTTTTAAAACAATAATTTGGAGAAAAAAACATTGTTTTTTTGTTTAGACTGATATAAATTCAGACATTAATAAAACAATTTATCTATCAAAAATAAAAACTGACCAAAAAGCAGTAAAAACTAATATTGGAACAAATATGTAAATTTAACAACTAAAAAACGTTACATCATTATACAAACTAATAAACACTATCTGTGACATTTTCATTTTATTTAACTTTGGTGCTGGTCACATCTATAGTACATATGTCCAAAAGACAACTCCTTAAGCAAACATTAAAAAACAAATTCACATTTTACCTATTTAGGATTATGTCGTGTGGGATTTTGTACTGGAGAATTTTGTCTATGTATATTACGTCATGTGGGATCGTGTCTGGATATTATCTAATATAGATAGTGAATGGGCTTTGTAAACTGGGAGCTTTCAGGGCTGACTATATTTTACTAGGACCTTTCCACTTTTGCCTTTTGCACAGAGCACCTTTTTGAACTGAATTAACAGCTCCAACTTGAATGAAATAAAGATAAGAATATAATTTTGAAATTTTGGCAATTTCATATACACATAAAATGCAAACAAATGTGGTAAATCTGTAACAATGCTTAAATAAGTTAACACATAACTTCTGATATGGTTTACCTGGAGAATGTGAACTCCTTTCTGTGAAACAACAATGATTTCATTAAGTCCATCTCCAGTGATATCCAGTACATCCATTGCCAGCACTGGATCTGGGAATGTCCTCTGCCATTCTAATTTAAATTCACCTTCACTTAAACTTGATGAATCTGCTTCAGAATCATTAAATACATGGCCTGTCTGGCCATCTTCTGGATCTATACTTGGATGTAAAAGAGGCATGCTAACTGAGTGTACTGGACTGGGAAGTTGCCCATCTAAAGATCCAGATTTTGTCCTTTCCAGTCTATCACCAGATTCTTCTTTAAGTGGAGTTGAAAAGAGATGGTCAGCTTTTGGCTTATTTGGTGAAATGTTTTTATAGATTTCAATTTCTGGACTACATTTGTGTGGATGAAACTTATACGCAAGTAATTCCTGCATAAGATAAATAATTATTCAAATCAGCATAACATGTCAATATCTGGATAAAACCTGCAGTTGAAAAATTCTTATATAATATATGAAAATATCATAAAGATACTGCACTGAAATATAAATTAAAGGCAAAAACATTAATAATTGTTCTTAGATGTTTTGGCTGAGTACAACAAATGTATGCTTAAAGATAAAATGACAGCTTTGATATGTCTGTGTCAGCATGTTGCACATGTATGTTATGAAACTGTTGATTATCAGCAGACATGTCATCTCATGCTGGTCTAGAAGCCTTAATTCCTGGACTTATTAGTTGTGGATATTGCTCTCCATATGTGATACCAATTAGACAAATAAACAATGAATCATTATATTATAATATTATTAATGGCCGAAATGCCAGTTTTTAATGTGGCTGGCAACCTCAAATGAGGGAGACTCATATGGTCTATAAGTTATAGCTTTCCCACGGAGACTAATCCTAAATAAATTTAGAATATATGGCATATTCAGTGGAGAAGACCTTGCCTGTTGCTTGGTTAGATAAAAAAAACTCCTACTATTATAGCGCCCTGGCTGAGGCACAAAGCTGCCACCTCCCACACCAAATGACCATAGCCATAGGTAAATAGTCTCATGCTCTACCCACGAGGCCACAGAGTAGATCACTATGAATATTCTTTAAATGGTTATGGCTTCACATACTCTTAGTCTTATCACATCCAGTAAACAGGTGAACTGTATCTTTAACATTTGAAACAAAATAATATTTCTAACTTTTTCAAGTATAATGTAAGTAAAAAATGTATATAAAATGTGATTGTTCACATATTTATGAGAACAATGGAGTGAGCCTTATTGTTGCATGGCATCCAGTGCTATCGCACTTACCATATATACTCGCGCATAAGTTGAGGCAGATAAGTCGAGGTCAATTTGTGACCCTGTAATTCTTTCCTCGGGCATATGCTCACCGTATAAGTCGAGGTTAAGTATTGGCTTAAAATCCCTCAAAATCCTAATCATTGTTGTCATTCGTGAAAAAGCTGACCAAGTCGTTTCAGACTCATGGTGTCAGCAAGTGCGTAAATATATCAGTATCAGTTTCTTCTCCGGCAGCGACAAACACACACACACACACACAGAGAGAGAAACACACACACATGGATTTCATTTTGATGTTATATTTAACTAGTAAACAAACTTCCCTCAAAATTCTAATCATTGTGGCCATTCATGAAAAAGCTGACCCAGTCATTCCAAACTCATGGTGTCAGCAAGTTCATCGTAAATATGTCAGTATCAATTTCTTCACCGGCAACAACACACACAGACACAGAGAGAGAGACACACACATGGATTTAACTTTTATGTCAATTTAACTACTGGTAGTAAACAAACTTCACATCAAACACGCCTCATTGTAACTTCAACTGGCAAACATTATTAATTAATTGTTTCACAGCAAGTAGCGAGCAAGGTTTGCAATGTGAACAGTGATTCCTATATTATTGCTAATCATCTAGAAGTACCGGCAGTTGACAGGGCATGACTATGAAGTATTATTATGTTAAGACTGGCATGTTGTGAGATCCAAATAACAGTTTGGTGAAAAGGAAGCTTAATTTATTGAATAAGGCTAGTAGGCAGAGATGTGGCAATTTTGTTCCAACTGTGGCTCACATAAACATGCCTAATTATAGGTTCAATTGGCAAGTGATATTAATTCATTGTTTCACAGCACATCTGGAGTTACTGGTAGAAAACAGTGCGTGACTATCCAGTAGTATTACATAAAACGCAGCATGTTTGTGAGATCCTAATAACAGTTTGGTGAAAATTGTTATTTGTTATTTATTGAATAATAATGGATTAGTAGGCAACGATGTGACGATTATATTCTGACTCTGGCTCTTATTGGGTTGAATCCTATAGTGTTGTGTGTCAAAGATGGCCGAAAACATCTTTCCTTCAGCTGGTAGGAAACATGATGTTGATTCCGAGAACTCCCTTTTCACTACCCAAAAAATCGACTTATACATGAGTATATATATTAGTTTGGCTTGGCCAATAGATTGACTATCCAAAATCCTGGTTATGAAACACTGTATTCGAATAGATAATCCAGAAGTTGTTATATTATCAACTGTAAACTGAATGTCTATATTTAGGAAATAATTCCAGAACATAGCAACAGTCATGCTAATAGTTTGTTTTAGCTATGTATATCATTGTCGTAACACCATAAACATGTATGTACTACAAACCTGACCATAACTTCCTAGCAAGATCTCATTCTGACCATCAAAGTCAAGATCGGCCACCAAAGCACATAGAATACTGTCATAATTATCACTACCAGGAAGAACAAGAGGAGCTGCTAATCCTTGGTTGAGAAGATCTCTAAACAAAGATAAATAAACAAGCACATACGTTACAGCTGTTATATATCATCTGATAAATAATGTACAACTGAAATTAGACTGAGCTAAACATTTTATGACATTTCTTAAGTTGTCTTTCTGTATACCCAAAATATTATACAACTATATGTATCTACAATCTGATGGCACTCTCATGTATAATAACCTGTTTTCCTTACCTGTAAACTACAGTCTTTTCAAGAGCACTGGCTACTAACAGGTTGTATTGATGTTCTTCTGGACAGAGATTCTCTTCATCCTCATCAAACACTAAAATCATTTTTGAAAAGGATGCAGTTAATTAACAAGTTCAAAATCCTTTTTACAAACACTCCGAGTAAACTACTGTCATATAATAAGATGCTTCATAAAACAAATCAGCTAAATATGCTTGTACACCGTACTCTAAATTGGCCAAAAATTCCCAACAAAACAATGTGGAATAAATGATAAATTAAAAGTAATATGAATCGATAAACTTTCAGTGATTAATTTTTCTATGGCTACCTATAGGAGAAAAGACAAAACAATCTGGATATATTTATAGAAAAAATTTAGTAATTATGTTTTTGTGTACCCGACCTCAAAAATAAAACAGCAAAATGCCAATAAATAAAATATTTCTGACAAAAACACTACATAAAATGAGTTTCAGTTTTTAAAACAAGTTCCTTATGAAAACTGAAGATATAAAGAGGTATGCCTAGTAGTTTGTGTGTCTTTATATAAAATACTTGTTACAGGTATCATGGCTCATCTCGCTGGAAATCTTATCTGTTTGATCCATATGTAAATCACTAAAGAACAACATAGTGGAATGTGGCACTATATAACTGACACATTATTATTATTATTAGGGAGTGATTTATATAAATGAAAAGATAATGATTAAAGGATGGTTCCTACTGAACAATCATGAAATATACTCTTACACTGGTTTATGAAGTCTGGAGGAGTGACCTTGGCTTGCAGGTTAAACAGATGTAGCGCAGTAATTGGGCTATCATGTTGAATTGTCCACTGTTTAATGATCTCTATTTAAAGAGTGAGAAATACAATAAAAGAATGTTTACAAATGATAACAATCCAAACAAGTTTAGAGACAATCATTTCCATAGCAGCTAATTACTCTCACCTGGATTAGCTGCCTTCACAGTGGAGACTCTAATAGTTCCATCCAAACATCCTAGTAAGGTTATACGTTCACCCCCTTCCATGTATTGACACTGCATGCATGCTACACTGTGACAATTTAATATAAATCCCAGTGATTACATTAATTCCATCTGAGAGGATTCTAAAACCATCTTTAATTTGCACACGCCAACAGTAAACAGTTATATATTTATTTCTGTTAGTATTTTAAGACTGTCCAGCAATAACAAATGAATACAGACAACTTTGACTATTTGAAGACTGCCTTATGAACCACCCTAATGTTATACATGGAAAAAATGCATAATACAATTTTCCAATCATACCAATTGCCTGAATGGTACGAGCATTTTTGGGCATAAATATTAAGTTTTATACAAAAAACCTTTCAAATGTAACAGTTAAATTATTTTTTTTAAATGTAATCTTTAATCATTTCCAAGTCACTTTATCATAATCTGGTAAAAACTTAAAATGAAAACAAAAACTGTCAAATATTCAGTAACCTGCTAGGCAAATCAACGAATTCTGGAAAGAATTCTTCAGCATCCTCTTCTGAAAACACATACATCTGAAGATTCTGATCCTTTGAAAATAAGACACATGTTTAAAGACATTGAGATGAGTCAGATGTAATTAATTACTTTATAAGCTATTTATTAATTCAATATAGACTCACTACTCATTTATGAATCTAAATGTCATGTTTTCAACATAATTAGATAAAGATGATTTCGTAACTCATGAACACTTATGTAGATCAACAGATAAAACATCATATACCTCAACCTCCCTAAACAAATGTATCTTTTGATCTCCTCCACTTAAAAGAAACACAGTTTCTGGACCATCTGGCTGAAATATTCTAATAAGATAAAATAATTCCCAGGAAATGTTAAATATTATAAAGTCATAACATTGTATTATAAGGTGTTTATAGTAACTATTGTGGTGCATGGAGAAAGGTAAAAAAGACTGCAGCTGTTACATGACTGATTACAATGAAACAAGCAGAAAGATGGGAATTTATGGGAATAACATCTTCGTTTGTACTACACAAACAGCTCTTTAACAACAAACTGAAATTACAAATTTGAAGAAAATAATTTGAGGCAAATCCAATAAATAAAGAGATAACAACATACTACAATTTTCCATTTCTTGTCATAATTGAAATATCATGATAACTATCTTTATATTAACATCTCAGCAACCTAAAAACAAACCTAATTTCCTTATCAAATTTATTTCAAGTTTACCATATTTTATTTTTAGTTTGTTAATATTTGGTTCATTACGTTTATAAATAAATCAGTAAGTTCATCATATGTGAAATATATAAAGAATCACTAAAATATTAGATCAGTCCACTAAAAATATCTGAGCTGTTAGGGAAGAATGGAATACATGAATGTTAAGTGTGTAGTCCTATGTGACAACTGTATGTGTTTTATGAAATGAAGAAAGTTGTTAATATTAATTGTATAAGTGGGTATATGTAAAGAGCTAAATAAGAATATTAATTAGATTTAAGTTTAAGTAAATATATACACTGACTACTTAACCCACACTCATAAACAAACTGTTGCTGTCAGGTTGTGGCAACATGCAGAATGACGTATGGCCAATAAAACCAACATTACGGTATTAGCATTTTGTCATCACTTATTCAGGATAAACTATTTGCAGTGAGAATCTGCATACTTCACTTATTCAGAACAGAATAACAACTTATTTTTTTGTTTATATTTACAGTTATTGTTTTATTTTATAAAAAAAATAAGAAACAATTCTGGTATGATGTTCTGGTGTTACTTACTCTGTGTGATTAAGCTGATATGGCACAAAGTTTAAATCTATTGTCTGACATCCCTCTGTAAATAAATAATTAAATGTAGTATATTTCTATCACATTTAAACAGCTAGAACATGTAAGATGGATGAATAAATAATTTATGCAGATAACTGGACATTTTGAATATCCCAAGTGATAAAAAAAGGTGCTATGTACAATAATAAAAAAATATTTAAAACATTGTGTTTTCAGGGGAAAAAATGGTTATCTTTCACCCAAGATGCCCAAGTGAACATAATTTAATTAGTTGTCTCATATTTACAGCTTGATATATGATACATTTTTAGAGACACTTTATTGCAAACTTTAAATTTTAATAACTGGTGAAAAAAAACTAAGGTTATATTTGCTTTAAATGAGTAACACAATCCTTCCATAGATCAAAATGTGATACATACGTGCAATTCTGTCCAGATCAAATGAAGCTTCTTTCTCCCATTCAGAATATATGTTTAAATAATTATATCTGTGACCATCTGTATGCTGGAAACATACATAATTACTTATTAATTTCCATCAAATATTTTCTATTTCAGGTTAATCCCAAATGTAATGGATTTAATATTTTGCATACCGAGAGCAAGAATACACTGCATTGCTACAAACAATTAACAGGCTTTTCTATAATCCTTACACAATATCATGTGAGCTATATCGTAAAGCTAATGTACCATGATGCATTGTGGCACACAAACATGATTTTGTCTAGCCCCAAAAGGGTGACACATTGAGGAAATACTTATTTTTATTTCTTTTTTCTCTCCAATATATTATCTGTACCTGTAAGCATATATTACATCACTGCTCTTATTTCATATTCTGTTCTAATATTAAGTGAACTGCATTAGATTATTTCCATTCTTAAACATAATACATATTCAGACTATAACAAAATATGTACCTAAAATATTCATGATAAGGAATGAGCTCTATGAAATGGCAATCCCTGAACGCCATCTTAGCATTTGGATGGCACAGTAGACACTCTAAACAAAATGTCTACTGGCTGAAGAAAACATTTCATCCATCGAACTTTCAAATGGCAGCAATTTAACCACATACCATGAAAGAGATAGGGAGTGATACTTCTTAATTCTTATTACCTCTTCGCTATATCCAAAGTTAGTAGCTTTGTATAAAATGATGTTTGGGACCACTGAATATGACTACAGTAAGGATAATGAGAGTCATTAATCTATCAGTGCAACTAAACATTATACTATATATTGGCATAAGAACCAACACAAAACTGGATCTGTTCACTATGTGTCTTTGCAACTTATATAAAAACTTGTATTTTTGAAATATTTATAGCTTTGATAAATACACAGAATGCAATTTCATATAAATTAATATCAAGATTATTTAGATTATCATATCATGTATGTTACCTAAGTTATATACCAATATATGGATAACTCTTCAACAATTGTTACACACACACACACATATATATATATATATATATATATATATATGTGTGTGTGTGTGTTTATCATCCAGTATTATTACCACAGGACATAAATAGATATATCTGATCCAACATAATAATTAATACAAATCTTTCCTCATATTTTAGTTAAATTCTCACAAGGATTACATTTCCTAGATGAATTGCTACCACAGTAATGATCAAATTAAAAACCTTGATAAATGATATGCCAATCTGAATCCCAACATCATTATGCTTCTTACTGAATGTGCTGAAGGCATCTATAGACACAATCTCTGCATCACCTAAAATGAAAAAATATTTTAAAGATTTAGTAAATTATGACTTTTTAAACATATTAAAAATAAGGAAATTATTATTATATTAATAGTCATAATTATAATATATTTATTTCTAGTCATATTAAATGGTTTAATAATTATTGGATTAATTTCAAATAAACAATTCTGAACAAATTAACACACATCCATATATATATATATATATATATATATATATACACATCCAGTTTGGTATAAATAGCTAAATAAATAACTCTGTCCCCTATTTGTGTCTGTGTGTGTGCCAGACATGGGGTCAATTCAAATTACTCAATTCCAATTCCTTTTTTACAGACTCTTTTTTTACCTACTACCTTTTACCATGAGTATGTACTTCAAGTATCTACTTGGAATATCTACGAGTAGTTTATATTCCAAGTAGGATTCTCATGGAAGAAATATTTCTGATTTCAAATGGTAATTCAATTTGTGGATTAAATACTTTTTTTTAGGAAAATTCAATTCCAAATTTATCCATTCCATTTTCTTAAATAACCAATTATAATTCCGGAATTGACCATCAATTCCAATATTGAATTGACCCCGTGTGTCTGGTGTGTGTTGAGCGTTTTGTATTGTCATTCTACTGATTGTTATTAAATATTTAGAATTCTCAAGAAATTCATTTTTGGTTTGCCAAAGCTGCTTTAGTTTATAATGATCACTGACAAGCAGTTAATTTATACTTCCTAATATTTTACAAAGTCACATTTGTATAGTGATTTATTAAGTTAAGACACTCTCATAAAATAATTAACATTTAAAAGGAATTGATAATAGAATTGTACATTATTTGAGAAAAATGAAGCAGAAGAAACATTTGAAGAAAATATATAAGAGAATTATTAATTTAATAACAGGAATTCCAAAGGACCATTATAAGCAACTGAGTTATACCTATAACAAATACAACTCATCAAGATGTGTCCAGATATAAATATTTTCAACCAGTTTAAATTTAAATGAATAATTAAATTTATATTTCAGAAAATTATACAATATGCATGTATTATTGGAAATGTGTATGCATATGTAACTTAATTTACACACAGCAATATAAATTGCAGGATAAAACATTAACTCAAAAATTATTGTATGGCATAGTATATCACCCTGTAGTTATTAATTATAATAATTGAGAAACAAAGAACCTCAATGCACACTTACAATATAGATGTGTATTAGTGCGTAAGTCTTAAAACTACTATAAGCCTATTCAGAGTTCCTCATGTCCATCTGTTAAACGTCACTTCCGAGTCATGTTTTGGAGGATAAACAAACGCACATGGCATTATGAGAAAGCTGCCTGTGTATATATTTATCATGGGATATGAACACTTGTACATTGCTAGATCTAGAAATATTGAACTTGGAAATATATACAGGTCTAATAAACAACATAAAGCTAGGTGAAGTGCTGCCCAAATTTCTGAAATCTAATTTAGTACATGTATTGTAGCTCTAGTCTAGTAGACAGCTTAGTAGTACCACTACACAGTTGCTGACTGTTATCACCAACTATATGGTATGATCTACGTTGTATAAGATGTTTGTTTTTTATTAATTGAGATACCCACTTGATTAAATGACTGTTATTTGTTAGCCTAATTATCTGTTTTATAAAACATCTAGCCGATGATATACAAATGATAGGATGGTTCGAATGTGCACCTTTGAACATTGTTAAGACAGTACATACACTCTCTCTAGATGAAGCGTAAGTGGACTGTTAATGCATGTCAGTGTACACCTACATTCACACTCCATACATTCCCAACCGAAAAGAGGGACCTGACAGCATGGCTCAAGGCGATTTATCAGAAACGAACAGATGGAAATAAACTGGCTACCATCCGCAGATGACAGAATTTGTTTTATCCATTTCATTAATGGTAAGCCAACAGTCCATACCCAACTCAAAATCTTGGTGTAAATGTTGCTCCACAATTCTCCGAGAAACCACTAAAACTGAGACAAGAACTGGTGCAACACAAGATCGATGCATTGAAACATGTGGAAGATGTATGTCCAATGCCTGGCAATAACCAGCAACTACAAAATAATGACCATAGTTATGTCTTTATATGCAATTGTTCTCCAGCTTGTCAATGTGTGGGTTGCAGTTCTCAACAAGCAAAGCTGAAAAACTTACAGAATGAATATGGTGAACATAAAAAAATTGTCATTAAGTCCAAGACACCAATTTTGACCAACAAGAAACAAACTAATCTTATTAGGAGATTTCTGGCCAATGATAAAAAAACTCAGAACATATACTGGGCTCCCTAATAGATCAGCTTTTGACAGTCTCCTCAATCACGTTGCACACAAGACACAGATAATGCACTACTAGGGTGGGTGTGGTAAGGTCTGTATGTTCAGGAAGACTGGTCCCCTTAAGAGATCACATAAACCTGGCCCAAAGCACTGTACATCACTGCAGGAAGAGTTGTTGCTGGGACTGATGAAATTGTGCATGGCTATCATTATTGAGTTGTTGTCAGATACATTTGAAATTTCATCAGCTCAGGTTTCTCAAATAATCAGCACCTGGGTGAAGATGCTCGCTGCTACTCTACATCCTCTACTCTCCTGTCCATCAAAACAAGTGATATGTTAACATCTTCCAAAAGCCCTGCAAGACTACCAACACCTCTGATGTACCCTAGAGCGTCCTCTTGATTTAAACATGCAGGCCATCACAAATACAAACCAATAAAATTTCTTGTTGGCATCACACCGAATGGAGCCATTAGTTGTGTTTTTTTTATCAGAGGCATGGGGTGGGCAGGCCTCTGGCCAGACGATCACCAAAGAATCTGGCTTCTTAGATCTGGTAGAACCCAGTAAGTTAATCGTGGCAGACAGATGGTTCACCATACAGGAGGTCCACCCGCCATAGCTTGAATTCATCTAGTGTTGATGCAGCCAATTGTAATGACATTTAGACCCAGTAAATAAACGAGATGCATATGGTCTGTAATTTACTGCTTCACCACAGGGACTAATTCTAAATAAATTTAGAATTTACAATAGATGGCTCAGAAACATTTGCCTGTTGCCTGAAAAGCTCCTCCTACTATAGTGTTATGGCCGGGATTCAAACCTCAGACCTCCAGCACAGCATGATGATAAGTAAGACCCACACTTTTACCCACTATGCCATAAAAGTGGCCTAGTAATGCCTCAGGTTCACCACGTGTCTTTGTTTATCCCGAAACAATCCCACTATGCATTGCACGCCCGGAACTCTGAATTGGCTTATGGTTTTAACGTATCAGCAATAAACAATACTCATAGCTAGTATGTTATCTAGTGGTAGACTAAGAAATTATGAGCAAGTTGCAATTTTCTCACTAAAGCAAAAGTGCTAAGTCTAGATTGGCTACTAAAGGGAACCTATTTCTGTAGATTATTTTTATTTTTAAAACCAAAACAGTAAATTAATCTTTCAATAAAAATTATGTAGGGATAAAAAACTGGTAAAGAAACATACTCTGAAAGAGGCATCTCACTAAATGAATTACTCTATTTTTACACTAGTGCAAGGTATGCAAATAAATTCACAAAAATTATATAAATGTTATTACACTGCAATTTTCAAAAGTGAACAAATTATCCAAATTGCAAATATCTGGCTTGGCTACATAACCATGATCATGAATACACTTTCAGTAAGAAATTTGAGCCGATAATTGTGCATTGCGGGTAATAATGATGCATGTTTATAATTATATTATATTTAATATATATAATATACTAATATAGTGCCAGAACTAGTCAACCCTGTTCTAAGCCCGAGGGGCTGTACAGTTACTGCGCATACACCGGGAGTAATGTATACTGCCTAATTAAGATGGTAGAATGCATGAACTGTCCTATCACATAAGTCAGTTCACCAAATTCATGCATTAACTTTAATTAAGACTACAGTTATTCACTATGAATAATATGATTGACTGAGTCAACTTGGTTTACCAGGAATGTATGTAAAGTGCACTTCACGCGAGATTGGTTTGGTTTTCTGGAATTTTAATGATATTACTTCCCCTTGTAGCGAAGCGACTAGAATTTTATGTACACCACATGGCATGACAAACTTCGTCAGGCAGTATATATTGCTCTGAGATGCTAAATTGCAATAAAGAGCTTCTTGCAACTTGTAGTGAGACATGATCAAATTCATTTGTAGTCTCTAGATGGCGCCATAAACACGCTACGGTATTTCTATTTCCTACCACGAACTGTGACAATTGTTATCAAAATTAATAAACTTTATTTACAAATATTGAGTTGGGTTGTTTTACACCTGTGACATATGGCCGAGGGGCATCTTCCTATGGAAACATATTCCATAAATAGAGGCAGGAACTCTGGCTTCATGGGTAGAGCTGTTTTGTTTTCCCCAGGCTGTCGCTTATTCAGCACAGCCTTTATGTTGGAGTTGTTGAGGAAATCCTCCCCCACCACTCACAGGGGAGCAATATGGAAAGATGGAGCCGATATACTCCGAGGGTGGTCACTACCAGAATAGTTTACGTCCTCAGGGTGTCCTTAACGTCCCCCTTTATTTTTAATAATTCAGTGGAGACGACTGCGCCATTTAACGTGGTCAGCCACCCACGATGTTGTGAGCCGAGAAATTAATCTCTGGAAAGGTTTCGACCTTTTGCTGGGATCGAACCTGTGACCCTTGGGAATAGATTTAATTAAACAATGAAGTACGTACTACACTCTCGCTACTCAAATTCCAATTCTTTCATCTGCCTCTCATAGTTTACCATTCCAGTAACCTTGTAATATATATATATATATATATATATATAATCGAAGAAACAATGACAAGAAACAATAGCGCCACTCGTGTAGTGGCGTGCTGATAATATCAAATAATGGAAATTAATTCTCAAGTATTTCAAACACATTTAAACTTGAGCTTTCTGGAACATCTAGATGATGGAGATGGTCTTACATAACCGACTGGTGCTGCAGCATATTCAAGATCACTCAATCAGGTTTTCAGACTTAGATCCCGCGGTGGTATCGTCTCTGAATTATAATTAGTTTTTCTAAGGACAGGTCCATATTTTAGCATTACTCAGACCAGACATGGGGTCGATTCCATTTTGCCAATTCCAATTCCACTCAATTCCATTTGGTAAATTCCAATTCCACATCAAATTGACCAATTCCAAATTTATCAATTCACATTCCATGCATTTTTACCTACTCTTTTTACCTACTACTTTTTACCATGAATACGTACTCCGAGCACCTACTTGGAATACCTACTCCAAATAGTTTATATTCCAAGTAGGATTGTCATGGAATAAATATTTCTGAATTAAAAAAAAATAATGTTAAATTAATTTGTGGATTTAATTCTTTTGTAGCTAACTTCAATTCCAATTCCCAATTTATCAATTCCAATTCCATTTTTTTTAATAAGCAATTCCGGAATTGGAATTGCACATCAATTCCAATTCTGGGATTGAATTGACCCCATGTCTGACACAGACACTGCCATCCATTAGTTTGGCGACAACTCTGTATTTTTGAAAATATTTTTATTTGATGGAATTTGAAATTTTGTATTGGTAACAAAATCTTTACCGAAAGGTAACTATCCTTGCTGCCACATAATTATTGATGACATTTGAGCCGTTTTAGTCATATTTATCGATCGAGTAATCTATTTATTTAAGGAATGTAAATGCCTTATAGTATGGTACGTAAAGAGTGGTAAGGTAAAGATATACACCAATATATCACTCTGAAGTTATTTCAATATGAAATAGACAATTTGAAAAATTAAATAATTGTTCTTTCATTTCCGTTATTTATAGTCATTTTCCCTAATTACAATGAGTCATTCTACGGTAGCTAAGTTTCACGGCCAGATCGGTTTGATAAATGGCATCTTTACAGAGTATGCGAAATTCGGCCAAAATATGATGATATCCGACATAAATTTTACCAGTCTGTCTAATAACGTTCGCCGATAATTATTGTTAGCCGCTTTGGTTGCTATTATTTTGGGGCCATTCTGGGTAATGTGTGGTGGATTTAGAAAAGTTGTGAACGTTTGAACGAAGCACACGAGACTACGACGTTTAATTACAATCAAACAAAAGGCATAACACTCGCCTCCCCCCCCGGGCTGTCACCGACAAAAAGGCAATCACATGCTAAATTACGTCACAATTACGTTAGTAATAATTGTTTAGTTTGGTATTCAGCGTTTTATCGTTTTGAAATGAAGAGACTGACCAAAAAAATCAGCAGGTCCGACAAACATTTTGCTGGTGTAGGACCTTGTGGCTGATGTAGGACCTGGTGGCTGGTGTAGGACTTTGTGGCTGATGTAGGACTTGGTCGCTGATGTAGGACCTGGTGGTTGGTGTAGGACTTGGTGGTTGGTGTAGGACCTTGTGGCTGATGTAGGACCTGGTGGCTGGTGTAGGACTTTGTGGCTGATATAGGACTTGGTCGCTGATGTAGGACCTGGTGGTTGGTGTAGGACTTGGTGGTTGGTGTAGGACCTGGTGGCTGGTGTAGGACCTGCTTGGTGGCTGGTGTAGAACCTGCTTGATGGCTGGTGTAGGACCTAGTGGCTGGTGTAGGACCTGGTGGCTGGTGTAGGACTTGGTGGCTGATGTAGGACTTGGTGGCTGGTGTAGGACTTGGTGGCTGGTGTAGGACCTGGTGGCTGGTGTAGGACCTGGTGGCTGGTGTAGGACTTGGTGGCTGATGTAGGACCTGGTGGCTGGTGTAGGACCTGGTAGCTGACAAAGAATGTGTGGGGCCGACATACAATATGGGTGTAGGACCTGTTGTCCGACAAGTTAAGCTGGGATTGTATATACTCTGTGTTTAGTATAAAAAACAGTAATCCGAACATGCGAAGTGACCTAATGCGTGGTGGCCCCATTCTTATGGATAACACTGTATATATCACAAATACTATTATCATAGGAATATAATTCCTGCAGTATTACTCAAAACTTGTGAAAAACTTGTAAACCTTGAATTGTGTTATCTGTATATATTCTTTAGACAACAGTAATTTATCTATCTGTTAGATTATCTCACAACTTACCTGTCCGTCCCCATTTCTCTAAGGTGGCTACAACTGGCCTGATCGAAGTAAAGCTTAATTTATATGTTAAAGTCTAATACCGTAATTTATTTTGTGTTCAACTGAAACGTCTGTCACGAAGGTAAAGTAGAATCATGATATAGCATCATTACAGATTGATCAGTGGAAGTACAATGTCGTCAGTATGCACGCGACATACGCCATGCAGACAGGACTATTTGACCATTATATCATAAAACAGAGGCCAGGTAAGGGACGAATATACATAGATATATATCGCGCTTCTTATATCACAGCGATGATTCATTAAACGTCCAAACATACGTTTTAATAACTTTCTTAATTTTTATTGATTCCAATTAAACAACAATATTGACATTAGCTTTAACAAGATGTTCAAAACTAAGGAATAATTTATAAATCAACGAATTACTGAGTGTTATTCAATTGTTGTCACGGGATTTTCGTGCTTTTTATTCTGGCGATTCCCCCTTACCTCCTACCCCCAACCCCTGTTACGTCAAATCTGTGCGGCAGACTGGTAAACTACATACTATGAGCTTATTACCGCATATTTCTGACCCATTATTTTTTTATATCGTTTGTATAAATATACGATGTAAATATATCTCATTCGAGTGGCCAATGTCGACTAAATATTGTTAGGCAGCACTCGATAAATAATTTCTACCACCCATGTCCAGTGATTGATCCCGAGATTGTCTCCGGTTTGAGGGGGTCAGCTACTCCGTGTGCACAATAAACTAGCACCAAGTGAAAGATTCATTGTA